>JAUNZM010002509.1:0-19173 GCA_033459285.1 Clamator glandarius | reverse complement strand
CTCCAAGGTTCCCCCAGTTCGAGGCTGGGGGGGCACAAACACCCTGAGTTTCACGTTGAGGGGACAACACAAGGACCCAGTTCCTCCAGTTCTATACTGGGGGGCAGCAGAGGGACCCAGTTCCTCCCAGTTCTGTACTGGGGGGCAGCAGAGGGACCCAGTTCCTCCCAGTTCTGTACTGGGGGGCAGCAGAGGGACCCAGTTCCTCCCAGTTCTGTACTGGGGGGCAGCAGAGGGACCCAGTTCTGTACTAGGGGATGGCAGAGGGACCCATTTCTCCCTGGTTCTGTACTGGGAGGCAGCAAAGGGAGCCAGTTCTTTACTGGGCAGACAGTAGGAGGATACAGTTCCCCCCAGTTCCGTACTTTGAGGGCAGCAGGGGGACCCAGTTTCCCCCCCATTTTAGGTTGGAGTGTTCAGAAGGACCCAGTTCCATACTGGGAGGGCAGCAGGGGCATCCAGTTCTGTACTGGGAGGGCAGCAGGGGCATCCAGTTCTGTACTGGGAGGGCAGCAGGGGGACCCAGTTCCCCCCAGTTTCATGCTTGAGGGACTCAGAAGAACCCGTTTTCCCCCAGTTCCATACTGGGAGGGTAGCAGGGGCAGCCAGTTCCCTCCAGTTTCAGGTTGAGGTGTTCAAAAGGACCCAGTTCACCCCAGTTTCGTATTGGGTGGGCAGTAGGGGGCCCAGTCCCTCCAGTTCCGTACTGGGGGGCTCAGAAGGACCCAGTTCCCCCCAATACCGTACTTGGCAGGCAGCAGGGGGACCCAGCTACCCCCAGTTCTGTACTAGGAGGGCAACTGGAAGATCCAGTTCCCCCAATCTCATGCTGGGGGGGGGTCAGAAGGACCCAGTTCCCCCGAGTTCCATACTTGGAGAGCAGGAGGGTGCCCCAGTCCCAGCAGTTCCCCCCTCCAGTTCCGTACTGGGCGGGCAGCAGAGGGCCTCAACTCCCCCCAGTTTCGGGTTGGGGTGTTCAGAAGGACCCAGTTCGCCCCAGTTCCGTACTGGGTGGGCAGCAGGGTCACCCAGCTCCCCCCAGTCCCGCGCCGGGGGGCTCAGAAGGACCCGTCTCCCCCCAGGCCCGGCGTGTCCGGTACCTTTAACCACGTCGCACTCGACCACGGTCCCGTATTGCTGGAAGAGCGCCCGGAGCTCGGCGCTGGTGCAGGCGGCCGAGACGTTCCCCACAAAGATCTTGCAGGTGTTAGTGGGCCGGGGCCTCGAGGGCTCCACCACGATGCGGCGCCCGTGCAGCTGGTGCCCGTTGAGCTGCGCGATGGCGCGGGCGGCCGCGGCCTCGTCCCGCAGGTGAACGAAGGCGAACTGCTTCATCAGCGCGATGCCCAGCACCGGCCCCGCCGCGCCGCCGAACAGCTCGCTCAGCTCCTCCGCCGTCGCCTCTTCGGGGACGTTGCCCACGAAGAGTTTGATGCCGGGGCGCATGGTGGAGGAGGAGGAAGAGGGAGAGGGGAAAGCGCGGCCTCACAAAATGGCGGCGTCGCCTCAGAGACGGGCGGGAAAGGGAGGAGGGGGAGCGCGAAGGGGGCCGCGCGCGCCGCGCTCTGCGCATGCGCCGGAGAGGCCCGCCCCCTACCCTCGGAGCGAGGGTCGGCAATGCGCATGCGCCGGAGAGGCCCGCCCCCTACCCTCGGAGCGAGGGTCGGCAATGCGCATGCGCCGGAGAGGCCCGCCCCCTACCCTCGGAGCGAGGGTCGGCAATGCGCATGCGCCGGAGAGGCCCGCCCCCTACCCTCGGCGCGAGGGTCGGCAATGCGCATGCGCCGGAGAGGCCCGCCCCTACCCTCGGCGCGCCGGTCGGCACTGCGCATGCGCCGGAGATACCCGCCCCACCCTCTGCGCGACGGACGACACTGCGCATGCGCCTCTCTTCTCGCCCCCGCCCGCTGAAGGCGCTGCGCGCGTACGCATGCGCAGAACTGCCCCCTCGGGGCCCGCGCCTCCGCACGGCGCATGCGCCTCGTTTCGCGCTCCGCGCCGCGCATGCGCGCGGGCCTTGCGCCCTCTGCCCGCGCTCGTTGCCGCCATTGCGCATGCGCAGCTCTCGCGGCCTCGGGAATGGGGGATCCTGAAGGGGGGTGAGGAGGGGGATTTGGGGGTCCTGAAGGGGTTTGGGGGTCCCCAGGCCTCTTTGTCTTCCAACCCCAACTCAGCGCAGACATTGTGGCTGTAACATCCATTTATTCACCCCAAAATGAGTGATGACAAAGCTGGGGGGGAACAGGGACCCCCCTCCCTCCATCACTGGGGGTGCCCCCCCATTGCCATGTCACCCCCCGCGCCCCCCTCCCAAGAGATCAAAGACCCCAAAAAAGGAGACGAAGCCCCCCAAATGGGGTCATAGACCCCCCAAGAGTTCAGGCCCCCCCTAAATGGGGATCAGCGCCCCCTAAAAAGGGGTCAAAGCCCCCCCCCAAAGTCTTTGTCCCCCCCAGAAGTGGTCAGAGCCCCCTCAAAAAGGGGTCAGAGCCCCCCCAAAGAGTCCAAGCCCCCTCAAAAAGGGGATCAGGGCACCCCAAATGTGGTCATAACCCTCCCAAAGAGTTCAGGCCCCCTCAAAAAGGGGCCAGAGCCCCCCAAATGGGGTCATAACCCCCCCCAAAGAGTTCAGCCCCCCTTAAAAAGAGGTCAGAGCCCCCCAAAATGGGGTCATAACCCCTCCCAAAGAGTTTGGGCCCCCTCAAAAAGGGACCAGAGCCCCCCAAAATGTGGTCATAACCCCCCCCAAAGAGTTCAGGACCCCCCAAATGGGGTCATAGCTCCCTCAAAGAGTTCAGGGCCCCCTACAACGGGTGCGAAGCCCCCCCCAGAATGGGAGTTGGGGGGGCGGGAGGTGTGTGTGTGTGTCTCATTCCAGCCCCTCCCTGACCTGCTGGACGACGCGGGCCCGGACGGCGCGAGCCTCGCTGGACCCTTGGCCGGGGTGGGGGTCCGGGGGGGGCCCGTCGTGGCTGGGGGAGAAGCCGTCGGGGAGGTCGAGGGGCGTGCGGTGGCGCAGGGCGATGTTGTGCAGGATGCAGCAGGCCAAGAAGATCTGGCAGACCTTGGGGGGCGCGTATTGCAGGCCCCCCCCGAACCCCCCCGGGCGCGAGCGGTCGAGGCAGCGGAAGCGAAGGCGCAGGAGGGCGAGGGTCCGGCGCAGGGGGGCCAGGGCCTGGCGGTGCAGGGCGTTATAGCGGCCCTCGGGGCCCCCCCGCGCCCCCACGATGGGCGTCAGCAGCCACGGCTTCAGCGGGTACGACTGGTCCCCTGGGGGCGGGGGGAAAGAGGGGTGAGAGGAGGGAATTGGGGAGTTAAGCCCCAAAAATGGGGGGGGGAGAGGGTGAAATTGGAGAGATAGAGGGTGAAATTGGGGAATTAGAGCCCAAAAATGGGGGGGAGAGGGTGAAATTGGGGAGATAGAGCCCAAAAATGGGGGGCAGAGGGTGAAATTGGGGAGATAGAGCCCAAAAATGGTGGGGGGGAGGGTGAAATTGGGGAGATAGAGGGTGAAATTGGGGAGATAGAGGGTGAAATTGGGGATCTAGAGCCCAAAAATGGGGGGTGAGAGGGTGAAATTGGGGAGATAGAGCCCAAAAATGGGGGACAGAGGGTGAAATTGGGGAGATAGAGCCCATAAATGGGGGGGAGAGGGTGAAATTGGGGAGATAGAGGGTGAAATTGGGGAGATAGAGGGTGAAATTGGGGATCTAGAGCCCAAAAATGGGGGGTGAGAGGGTGAAATTGGGGAGATAGAGCCCAAAAATGGGGGACAGAGGGTGAAATTGGGGAGATAGAGCCCATAAATGGGGGGGAGAGGGTGAAATTGGGGAGATAGAGCCCAAAAATGGGGGGCAGAGGGTGAAATTGGAGAGATAGAGGGTGAAATTGGGGAATTAGAGCCCAAAAATGGGGGGGAGAGGGTGAAATTGGGGAGATAGAGCCCAAAAATGGTGGGGGGGAGGGTGAAATTGGGGAGATAGAGGGTGAAATTGGGGAGATAGAGGGTGAAATTGGGGATCTAGAGCCCAAAAATTGGGGGGGAGAGGGTGAAATTGGGGAGATAGAGGGTGAAATTGGGGAGATAGAGGGTGAAATTGGGGATCTAGAGCCCAAAAATGGGAGGTGAGAGGGTGAAATTGGGGAGATAGAGGGTGAAATTGGGGAGCTAGAGCCCAAAAATGGGGGGTGAGAGGGTGAAATTGGGGAGATAGAGCCCAAAAATGGGGGACAGAGGGTGAAATTGGGGAGATAGAGCCCATAAATGGGGGGGAGATTGTGAAATTGGGGAGATAGAGGGTGAAATTGGGGATCTAGAGCCCAAAAATGGGGGGGAGAGGGTGAAATTGGGGAGATAGAGGGTGAAATTGGGGAGTTAGACCCCAAAAATGGGGGGTGAGAGGGTGAAATTGGGGAGATAGAGGGTGAAATTGGGGATCTAGAGCCCAAAAATGGGGGGAGAGAGTGAAATTGGGGAGATAGAGGGTGAAATTGGGGATCTAGAGCCCAAAATGGGGGGGAGAGGGTGAAATTGGGGAGATAGAGGGTGAAATTGGGGAGTTAGACCCCAAAAATGCGGGGTGAGAGGGTGAAATTGGGGAGATAGAGGGTGAAATTGGGGATCTAGAGCCCAAAAATGGGGGGGAGAGGGTGAAATTGGGGAGATAGAGGGTGAAATTGGGGATCTAGAGCCCAAAATGGGGGGGAGAGGGTGAAAATGGGGAGATAGAGGGTTAAATTGGGGAGTTAGACCCCAAAAATGGGGGGTGAGAGGGTGAAATTGGGGAGATAGAGGGTGAAATTGGGGATCTAGAGCCCAAAAATGGGGGGGAGAGGGTGAAATTGGGGAGATAGAGGGTGAAATTGGGGATCTAGAGCCCAAAATGGGGGGGAGAGGGTGAATTTGGGGAGATAGAGGGTGAAATTGGGGAGTTAGAGCCCAAAAATGGGGGGTGAGAGGGTGAAATTGGGGAGATAGAGGGTGAAATTGGGGATCTAGAGCCCAAAAATGGGGGGTGAGAGGGTGAAATTGGGGAGATAGAGGGTGAAATTGGGGATCTAGAGCCCAAAATGGGGGGGAGAGGGTGAATTTGGGGAGATAGAGGGTGAAATTGGGGAGTTAGACCCCAAAAATGGGGGGTGAGAGGGTGAAATTGGGGAGATAGAGGGTGAAATTGGGGATCTAGAGCCCAAAAATGGGGGGGAGAGGGTGAAATTGGGGAGATAGAGGGTGAAATTGGGGAGTTAGAGCCCAAAAATGGGGGGTGAGAGGGTGAAATTGGGGAGTTAGAGCCCAAAAATGGGGGGTGAGAGGGTGAAATTGGGGAGATAGAGGGTGAAATTGGGGAGCTAGAGCCCAAAAATGGGGGGTGAGAGTGTGAAATTGGGGAGCTAGAGCCCAAAAATGGGGGGTGAGAGGGTGAAATTGGGGAGATAGAGGGTGAAATTGGGGAGCTAGAGCCCAAAAATGGGGGGTGAGAGGGTGAAATTGGGGAGATAGAGGGTGAAATTGGGGATCTAGAGCCCAAAAATGGGGGGGAGAGGGTGAAATTGGGGAGATAGAGGGTGAAATTGGGGATCTAGAGCCCAAAATGGGGGGGAGAGGGTGAAAATGGGGAGATAGAGGGTTAAATTGGGGAGTTAGACCCCAAAAATGGGGGGTGAGAGGGTGAAATTGGGGAGATAGAGGGTGAAATTGGGGATCTAGAGCCCAAAAATGGGGGGGAGAGGGTGAAATTGGGGAGATAGAGGGTGAAATTGGGGATCTAGAGCCCAAAATGGGGGGGAGAGGGTGAAAATGGGGAGATAGAGGGTGAAATTGGGGAGTTAGAGCCCAAAAATGGGGGGTGAGAGGGTGAAATTGGGGAGATAGAGGGTGAAATTGGGGATCTAGAGCCCAAAAATGGGGGGTGAGAGGGTGAAATTGGGGAGATAGAGGGTGAAATTGGGGATCTAGAGCCCAAAATGGGGGGGAGAGGGTGAATTTGGGGAGATAGAGGGTGAAATTGGGGAGTTAGAGCCCAAAAATGGGGGGTGAGAGGGTGAAATTGGGGATCTAGAGCCCAAAAATGGGGGGTGAGAGGGTGAAATTGGGGAGTTAGAGCCCAAAAATGGGGGGTGAGAGGGTGAAATTGGGGAGATAGAGGGTGAAATTGGGGAGCTAGAGCCCAAAAATGGGGGGTGAGAGGGTGAAATTGGGGAGATAGAGGGTGAAATTGGGGAGCTAGAGCCCAAAAATGGGGGGTGAGAGTGTGAAATTGGGGAGCTAGAGCCCAAAAATGGGGGGTGAGAGGGTGAAATTGGGGAGATAGAAGGTGAAATTGGGGATCTAGAGCCCAAAAATGGGGGGTGAGAGGGTGAAATTGGGGAGATAGAGGGTGAAATTGGGGAGCTAGAGCCCAAAAATGGGGGGTGAGAGTGTGAAATTGGGGAGCTAGAGCCCAAAAATGGGGGGTGAGAGGGTGAAATTGGGGAGATAGAGGGTGAAATTGGGGAGCTAGAGCCCAAAAATGGGGGGTGAGAGGGTGAAATTGGGGAGATAGAGGGTGAAATTGGGGAGCTAGAGCCCAAAAATGGGGGGTGAGAGTGTGAAATTGGGGAGCTAGAGCCCAAAAATGGGGGGTGAGAGGGTGAAATTGGGGAGTTAGAGCCCAAAAATGGGGGGTGAGAGGGTGAAATTGGGGAGATAGAGGGTGAAATTGGGGAGTTAGAGCCCAAAAATGGGGGGTGAGAGTGTGAAATTGGGGAGCTAGAGCCCAAAAATGGGGGGTGAGAGGGTGAAATTGGGGAGATAGAGGGTGAAATTGGGGATCTAGAGCCCAAAAATGGGGGGTGAGAGGGTGAAATTGGGGAGCTAGAACCCCCGCAAATCACCCCCCTGCATCCCCAAATCAACCCCAGCCTCCCCAGTTCCCCCCCCTTGGACCCCCAAAACTCCTCAGAACCCCCGCAAATCACCCCCCCGCACCTCCAAATCACCCCCAGCCCCCCTATTTCCCCCTCCAGACCCCCAAAACCCCTCCGAACCCCCCCCCCCCAATCCCCCCTTCCCCGTCCTCACCCAGCAGCCACGCTCCGCGGGGCCTCGCTCCCTCCAGCAGCCGCGCCAGGGCCGAGTTCTCGAGGACGGCGGCGTTGGGGCAGGATCCGGGGAATTTGGCGACGACGTTGGTGATGGCGCCGGCGGCGTCGCACACCACCTGCGCGTTGACCGAGTGGTAGTTGGCGGCGTTGCGGAAGGCCGGCTCGTCGTGCGAGGGCGCCCGCAACGCCACGTGCATCCCGCCCACCAGGCCCAGGACGCCGGGGAAGGCGGCGGAGGCGGCGGGGAAGGCCGGGAAGGTGATGTAGCGCCCGGCGCGGCGCTGTAGGGCCTCCAGGAACTGCGCCAGGCAGTTGGACATGGCCGACTGGCTGATGCCGGTGGCCAGGCGCGAGGCCGCCTGGAAGGAGCCGGACGCCAAGAAGGTGAGGGCGGAGGTGACCTTGACGGCCACGGGCAGCGCGTGGCTGCGGCCCGTCAGGCTCTCGAGGTCGGCGCCCAGCTCGCGGCACAGCGCCGCGATGGCCGCCTTGTCCAGGCGGTAGCGCCGCAGCACCTGCTCCTCGCTCAGGTCCAGGAAGGAGCAGCGGGCGCGGTACACGCGGCGCTCGGGGTAGAAGCGGCGGCGGCGGCGGCTGCGCCGAGGGGAGGAGGAGGAGGAGGAGGAGGAGGAGGAGGAGGAGGCGTCCGCAGCGCCATCACGGACCCGGCGCAGCAGCAGCAGCGACTCTGACATGGCGAGAGGGCGGGGCTAATGAGGTGATGGGCGGGGCTAGAGGGGAGGGGCTACAGAGGTGGGGGTGGGGCTAGAGGTGAGGGGCGGGGCTACAGAGGCAAGGGGGTGGGGATACAGGTGAGGGGCGTGGCTACAGAGGTGAGGGGTGGGGCTATAGAGGCGACGGGTGGGGCTAGAGGTGAGGGGCGTGGTTACAGAGACAAGGAGGTGGGGATAGAGGTGAGGGGCGTGGCTACAGAGGTGGGGGTGGGGCTATAGAGGTGAGGGGCGGGCCTAGAGGTGAGGGGTGGGGCTATAGAGGTGGGGTGGGGCTATAGAGGCGAGGGGCGGGCCTAGAGGTGAGGGGTGGGGCTACAGAGGTGGGGTGGGGCTATAGAGGCGAGGGGCGGGCCTAGAGGTGAGGGGTGGGGCTATAGAGGCGAGGGGCGGGCCTAGAGGTGAGGGCCAGGGCTACAGATGTGAAGGGGCGGGGCTACAGAGGCAAAGGGTGGGGCTAGAGGTGGGGCGGGGCTACAGAGGCAAAGGGGCAGAGGTCGATGTGGGGGCGGTGCTACAGAGGTGAGAGGGCGGAGCTAGAAGTGAGGGGCGGTGCTACAGAGGTAAGGGGTGGGGCCAAAGGTGGAGGCGGGGTTACAGAGGTAAGGGGTGGAGCTAGTGGCGAGGGGCGGGGCTAAAGGGATAGTGGGCAGCACTATAGATGTAAAGGGTGGGGCTAGAGGTGAGGGATGGGGCTAGAGAGGTAATGGGCGGGGCTAGAGAGAGGAGGCGGGACTGAAGGGGTAAGGGGTGGAGCTATAGATGTAAGGGGTGGGGCTAGAGGTGAGAGGCGGGGCTAGATAAGTAAGAGGGTGGGGCTAGAGGGGGTAAGGGATGGAGATAGAGAGGTGAGGGGCGGGGCTAGAGGGAGATAAGGGGCGTGGTTAGATGAAGGCGTGGTTACCAGGTGGTAATGGGTGGGGCTAGAGGGAGATAAGGGGTGGGGCTAGGATAAATGGGCGTGGCTAGAGGGGTTAACGGGCGAGGCTAAAGGGCGAGATGACGGGCAGGTCTAGAGGACAGAATGAGGGGCGGGGTTAGATGAAGGGGCGGGGTTATGAGGAGCGGGTGCGAGGGGGGCGTGGCCTGATGCGAAGGGGGCGTGGCTCCGCGATGGCTGGATTTGTGGGGGGGGTGTCTCCCCGCTGGCTCCCGGTGGAGGCGTCGAGGTGTCTCCCCGGCTCCGTTTCGCCGCCGCGGCTCCTCCCAGTCCCCCCCTCCTCCTCGCTCCCATTGGTTCCGCCCCGCACCACGTGACGCCGCTATGTCCCGCCCTCCTCCCATTCATTTCCGGCCGGGCGCCTCCTGCGATTGGTCGAGGCGGGCGGGAGGTGGTGACGTCAATGCTGGGGGGGGCCCCAGCGATGACGTCACCACCTCCAGCCCGCCTCGACCAATCGCGGCGCGAGGAGGGGGCGTGGCCTCGCGGGAAAGGGCGGGAACGGGGCGTGGCCGCCGCCATTTTGTTGGCGTCAGCGTCGCGGCAAGGGGGGGAGTGCGGGGCCGCGGTGAGAAACGGGGGTTCTGGGGGGGCCTGGGGACCCTCGGCCTCAGAGGGAGCGGGAACGGGGTTGGGGGCACGGGGCTGGAAGGTGGGTTGGGGTTTGGGGGGAGCGGGGGCTGGGGGCGAGGGGGGAAAGGGGGATCGGGGGGGGGAGGAGTGGCTTCTTGAGGGGGGTTGGGGTCCTCAGAGGCTTTTTGAAGGGGGGCGAGGGGTGCTAAGGAGGCTGAAGAAGAACCTGAGGTTCTCAGGGGGTCCGAAGGGTTTTGGGGAGTCCCAAGAGGTACTTGGGGGTCCTAAGAGGTACTTGGGGGTCTCAGCCGTTTGGGGGGAGCAAGGGTTTTTTGGGGATCCCACGGGTGCAGGGGGTCCAATGGGTTTTGGGCAGTTCAAAGCGGTACTTGGGGAGTCCAAGGTGTTCGGTTGGACCAAGGGGTTCTTGGGGGTCCCAGGGGGTTCGAGGGGACCAAGGGGTTCTTGGGGGTCCTAGGGGATTGGGGAGACCAAGGGATTTGAGGGGGACCAAGGGGTTCTTGAGGGTCCCAAGGTGCTTGGAGGGACCAAGGGGATCTTGGGAAGACAAAGGAGTTTTGGGGACTCCCAAGAAGTATTTGTGGGTCCCAGGAGTTTTTGAGGACCCAGGGTGTTTTGGCGACACCAAGGAGTTCTTGGGGGTCCTAGGGCTTTGGAGGCTTTGTGATGTTAGGGAGAGCAGGGACAGGATTCTGCAGCTCCTCTCAGGATTTGGGGCGGCTGCGAGGGGTTCCCAGGCCTTGGAAATCGGGGAGAGTAGCTCTTGGGGTGCTCCAGCCCCCTGAGAATCGCCCCTGAGGCGCCGCTTTCTCTTTGCAAGCGCAGGCTGGGCGAGATGGTGAAGCTTTTCATCGGGAACCTGCCGCGCGAGGCGACGGAGCAGGAGATCCGCTCGCTCTTCGAGCAGTACGGGAAGGTGCTGGAGTGCGACATCATCAAGAACTACGGCTTCGTCCACATCGAGGACAAGACGGCGGCCGAGGACGCCATCCGCAACCTTCACCACCACAAACTGCACGGCGTCTGCATCAACGTGGAGGCCAGCAAGAACAAGAGCAAGGCCTCCACCAAGCTGCACGTGGGCAACATCAGCCCGGCCTGCACCAACATGGAGCTGCGGGCCAAGTTCGAGGAGTACGGCCCCGTCATCGAGTGCGACATCGTTAAGGATTACGCCTTCGTGCACATGGAGCGAGCCGAGGACGCCGTCGAGGCCATCCGCGGGCTGGACAACACCGAGTTCCAAGGTGATCCGCGCCGCTTGCCCCGGGGTAGATAGCGCCGGGCCGAGCCCGGAGCCGGCAGGTCAGGTAGGAGAGGACGGCGTGCGCGGAGCTCCTGCTCCCGGCGCCGTTCCAGGAGGGCCTGGCTCCCTGGCACGGGCGCCGCATCTTGGTACCGCCGCCGGGGAGCGTTCGATGCTCGGTTTGTCTCGGTTCGGCGAGAGCCGCATCCCGCTGCCCTTCAGCCGCCAGAGTCGTTCCCCGGGGTTGGCGTTGCCGCGGTGGTTTCGCGTTTGCGCGGCGAGCGGCTCCGAATTGATGGTTTTTATAGGAAAAAAAGGGGGAGATTTGTCCCCAGAGCAGGAGGTTCGGCGCAGGCTCTGGCGCCTGGGGGCTCGTGGCGCAGCCGGGAAGCGGGGGTGACAGCGGGAGATCGCGGGCATTCCGGTGCTAGGCCGCGGATTGTGGCGTCCCGGGCGCGTTTGCTGCTGGAACGGCTGCCGGAGGCGCCCGAAACGGTGTCAGAGCCCTGGCTTCGGGGTTCCCTCCCTGCGCCGCGGCCGATAACCACAGCCTCTCCCCTCTCGCGTCTCTCCTCAAGGCAAGCGGATGCGCGTGCAGTTGTCCACCAGCCGGCTGCGGACGGCGCCCGGGATGGGAGACAAGAGCGGCTGCTACCGCTGCGGGAAGGAGGGGCACTGGTCTAAGGAGTGCCCGGTCGATCGCCCGGGGCAAGTGGCGGACTTTGCCGAGGCCTATAACGAGCAGTACGGCGCCGTGCGCACGCCCTACGCCACCGGCTACGGCGATGCCGTCTATTACGATGAGGCCTACGGCGGGATGGCCGACTACTACAAGCGCTACCGCGTCCGCTCCTACGCCACGGCCTCCGCGTACGACGCCTACGCGGAGCAGACCATGGCCCAGTTCTCCCAGTATGCCCAGTACTCCCAGGTCCAGTCCTCGGCCATGGCCGCCACCACAGCCATGGCCGCTCGCATCCCCACCACCCTTGACGCGTACGATCGAGCTCTGCTGCCGACCCCGGGCGCGGCGGCCGCCGTCGCCGCCGCCGCCACCGCCGCCGCGGCGGCCGCCTCCTCCTCCTATTACACCCGGGATCGAAGCCCCCTGCGCCGCACGGCCGCCGCGGCCACCACCGTCGGAGAGGCCTACACGTACGAGCGCGGGCAGCTCTCGCCGGTCTCCTCGGTGGCCCGCGCCTCGCTCTACGACATGCAGCGGTTCGAGCGGGATCCGTACGCGGAGCGAACGCGCTATTCCGCCTTTTGAGCCGCACCGAGGTGAGCGCCGACGCTGGGGGAGGCCGCAACGCCGGCTCTGGCACCGCGGGATGTTGGTCGAGGCGCCTCTGGCATCCCCGGCGCTGGTTGTGCCGGGTGGGCCGGCCCCAGTGCTGCTGCCGCCGGAATTCGGCTTCCGAGTTGCGCTCACGGGGAGTTGCCGGGGACGCCGGTGCTGGAGGAGCCAGCCCTGGCGCTGCCGATGCCGGCGCTTGGCCCCTGAGCCAGGAATCCCGGGCTGGCGTCCCTCCTGCCATGCCGAACGCGCCGTGCCCTGTGCCGCCGTCGCCGGAGCCGCGGGAGGGTGGGCTGGGGGGCTGTGGATTCCCCCTCGCCCCCCTCACCTCTCTGCTCTCTTCCAGGTCCGGCGGCCTCGGATGGATCCCACGCGTCCCCCCCACCGCCTGCGCCCCCTCTTTTTTTGTACGGAGTCGTCCCCAACCCCCTCAGGGGCTTCCTTGCCCCCCACCCCGTGGATTGGGGTCCCCCCGGGGTTCCTCCCCCCCTTTTCCAGCACAATGAAGGTTTTCACTGCTCTGTGTCCGCTCGTCCTTTTCTTGGGGGGGGGAACCAGGAGAGGGATGGGGGCTCCGGCACAACCTGGATGAGGGAAAACCAGGAGGTGGGGAAGGTTCTGGCATCCCCTCGGCCTTCGTTACGGTGAAACTTCACTAAATTTTGAAATAGGGGAGCGATAAACGTCAACGGGGAGAGCTGCGATTCCATGGGAGCGTTGGGAAGAAGGGTCGCCTCACCAGCTTCCCCAAAAAAGCAACTTTTACCTCAAATCTCCTTCAACTCCCCCTCAAATTTCCCCAAACTGCGTATTTTTAAGCCATCTCCCCTCAAAAAAGCCCCCGAGACGCGATTTTAACCTCGAATCTCCTCACAGCTCTCCCCAAAGCTGTGACTTTTGCCTCAAATTTTCTCATATTTTCCCTCAGCTTCTCCAAAACTGCGGGTTTTTTTACCCCAAATCCCCTCACAGATGCCCCAAACCCCTGATTTTCACCCCAAATCCCCTCGCAGCTCTCCCCAAATTTCCCAAAAATGCAACTTTTACCTCAAATTTTCTTCAGTTCCCCATCAAACTCCTCCAAATCGGACTTTTTTTACCCCAGGGCCCCTGACAAACTCCCCAAAAAAGCAACTTTTACCTCAAATTTATCCCCTTTCCCCTCAAACTGCCCCAAATGAGACTGTTTTAATCCAATTCCCCTCATAAACTCCCAAAAATGTGACTTTTTTTACCCTAAATCGCTTAACTCCCCAAACCCTGAAGTCCAGACTCCACAAAAATGCAGCTTTCCCCTCAAATTTCCCTTCAAGCTCCACCCAAACACAATTTTAACAAAAAATCTCCTCACAAACTTCTCAAAACTGTGACTTTCACCCCAAATTCCCCCTCAAGCTTCCCCAAAATGCTTTTTTTGACCCCAAATCCCTTCACAAACTCCCAACCCGTGGGTTTTTTTTTACTTAATATCCCTAAAAATGTAAATATTACCTCGAATTTTCTCAGAAAATTGAGAAAAGTTGAGGTAAAAGTTGTGGGTTTTGAGACTTTAGGGGGGGTTGCAAGGAGATTTGGGGTGAAAGTCGGGGTTTGGGGGCTTTTGTGAGGAGTTTTGAGGTGAAAATCAAGTTTTTGGGGAGTTTGAGAGGGAATTACGGAAAAGTTGAAGTAAAAGTTGATTTTTTGGGAACTTTGGAGAAGGCTGGAAGGAGATTTGAGGTGAAAATCACACTTTTGTGGGGGTTGAGAGGGAATTACGGAAAAGTTGAGGTAAAAGTTGATTTTTTGGGAATTTTGTGGGGGGCTGTGAGGAGATTTGAGGTGAAAATCACATTTTTGGGGGGTTTGAGAGGGAATTACGGAAAAGTTGAGGTAAAAGTTGACTTTTGGGGAACTTTGGAGAAGGCTGGAAGGAGATTTGAGGTGAAAATCACATTTTTGGGGGGTTTGAGAGGGAATTAACGGAAAAGTTGAGGAAAAGTTGATATTTTGGGAAATTTGGAGAAGGCTGCGAGGAGATTAGAGGTGAAAATCACGTTTTTGGGGAGTTTGAGAGGGAATTAACGGAAAAGTTGAGGTAAAAGTTGATTTTTTTTGAACTTTGTGGGGGGCTGTGAGGAGATTTGAGGTAAAAATCACATTTTTGGGGGGTTTGAGAGGAAATTACGGAAAAGTTGAGGTAAAAGTTGATTTTTTGGGAACTTTGGAGAAGGCTACAAGGAGATTTGAGGTGAAAATCACGTTTTTGGGGGGTTTGAGAGGGAATTACGGAAAAGTTGAGGTAAAAGTTGACTTTTTGGGAACTTTGGAGAAGGCTGCGAGGAGATTTGAGGTGAAAATCGCATTTTGGGGGGTTTTGAGAGGGAATTACGGAAAAGTTGAGGTAAAAGCTGATTTTTTGGGAACTTTGGAGAAGGTTGGAAGGAGATTTGAGGTGAAAATCACATTTTTGGGGGGCAAAGCTTGCGGTTTTGGGGCAGTTTGAGGGGAAATCGGAGAAAATTTGAGGTAAAAGTTGCATTTTTATGGGATTTTGGGGGGGGGGGGCACCCAGGTGCCTGGGTCCTGTTGTGTTTGGGGGGGGCACACGCTTATGGGCCCTGTTTTAGGGGGGTCATCAGGGTCCCCCCTTTTTGAGGGGGACACGGACACCTGGATCCCCTGTTTTGGGGGGGGACACACATCTGGGTCCCCTCTTTTAGGGGGGGACATGTCCGGGTCCCGTGTTTCAAGGGGGGGGCACGTCTGGGTCCCCTTATTTTTTTGGGGGGGGCACTCAATCTCCTGTTTTGAGGAGGGTGACATGCCTGGGTCCCCCTTTTTTTTTTGGGGGGGACACATGTCTGGGTCCCCTGTTTTGAGGGGGGGGCACTGAATCCCCTGTTTTTAAGGGGGGGGCATGTCTGAGACCCCTTTTTTGGGGGGGGGGGGACATGTCTGGGTCCCCTTTTTTGGGGGGAGGGGAACATGTCTAGGTCTCCTGTTTTTGGGGGGGGGGCACGGAATCCCCTGTTTTTAAGGGGGGGACATGTCCGGGTCCCCTTTTTTTGGGGGGGGGGCACGGAATCCCCTGTTTTTAAGGGGGAGACATGTCTGGGTCCCCTTTTTTTTGGGGGGGGCACATAATCCCCTGCTTTTAAGGGGGAGAAATGTCTGTATCCTCTGGGGTTTTTTGGGGGGGGCACAGAATCCCGTGTTTTTAAGGGGGGGGACATGTCTGGGTCCCCTTTTTTTTGGGGGGGGGGCACGGAATCCCCTGTTTTTAAGGGGGAGACATGTCTGGGTCCCCTTTTATTTGGGGGGGGCACATAATCCCCTGCTTTTAAGGGGGACACATGTCTGTATCCTCTGTTTTTTTTGGGGGGGGGCACTGAATCCCCTGTTTTTAAGGGGGGGGCATGTCTGAGACCCCTTTTTTTGGGGTGGGACATGTTTGGGTCCCCTTTTTTTGGTGGGGGGGGCACTGAATCCCCTGTTTTTAAGGGGGACACATGTCTGTATCCCCTGGTTTTTGTTGGGGGGGCACGGAATCCCCTGTTTTTAAGGGGGAGACATGTCTGGGTCCCCTTTTTTTGGGGGGGGGCACTGAATCCCCTGTTTTTAAGGGGGACGCATGTCTGTATCCCCTGGTTTTTTTTGGGGGGGGCACGGAATCCCCTGTTTTTAAGGGGGAGACATGTCTGGGTCCCCTTTTTTTTGGGGGGCGGCACAGAATCCCTTGTTTTTAAGTGGGGGGCATGTCTGAGACCCCTTTTTTTGGGGGGGGGACATGTCTGGGTCCCCTTTTTTTTTGGGGGGGGGCACGGAATACCCTGTTTTGAGGGGGGACACATGTCTGTATCCCCTGTTTTTTTTGGGGGGGGCACATGTCTGTATCCTCTGCTTTTTTTGGGGGGGGGGGCACAGAATCCCCTGTTTTTAAGGGGGGGATATGTCTGGATCCCCTCTTTTTTGGGGGGGGACAATTCAATGCCCCTTTTTTAGGGGGGTTCCCCCTTTTTTAGGGGGGTTCCCCTGTTTTTTTTTGGGGGGGGGCACGCGACACCGGACGCCCGTGTTGTCTGTGGCAGAGGAAGCGATGGCGGAGGGGAAGGGCGGGGGCTGGGGGGGGGAGTCCAGCCGCCTGCGTCCCCTCCCAGCCCCTTTGCACGACTGGGAGCCTCCTCGCACGCCTGGGCACATCCTTGCACGACTGGGAGCCCCCCCCCCTTGCACGCCTAAGCACGTCCTCGCACGACTGGGAGCCTCCCCCCCCACACACACACACGCGCGCGCGCGCGACCGAGGTCCTCCTCGCACGCCTGAGCGCCTCGTCGCACGCCTGGGAGCCCCACCTTGCACACCTGAGCGCCTCCTTGCACGACTGAACCTCTTCTTGCACGACTGAACCCCCGTCTTGCACGGCTGAGCTCCGTCTTGCACGCCTGGGTGCCCCCGCCCTCGCCGTGACGGTGACACGAGGAGCTGGAGGTAAGAGGGGCTTCTGGCGGGGGCCTTGCACGAGGGTTTTGCACCACCGGCTCACACGGGGGAAGGGTTTGGGGGTGTGCGTGGGGCTTTGCACGGGGAGGGGGCATCGTACGGGGGGAGGGGGGGCTTGCACATGGGTTTGTGCAAACACAGAGCGGCCTTCGCACGCCTACACGCACCCGCGTGCAAAACCCCTCGTGCCTCGTTGTCACAGGGAGCCCCCAACCCTCGTGCGAGCCCTCGTGCAAGGCCCCAACCCTTGTTTGAGATCCTGTGGGAGCCCCCAACCCTCGTGCGAGCCCTCGTGCAAGGCCCCGACCCTCGTGCGAGCCCCCTCCCCCCCGCTCTCACTACCGACCCTCGTGCGAGGCTTTTGCACGAGGCAGCACGGAATGGGGGGGGGGGGCGTCTCACGTTGGGGGTCCCTGAGACCCCTGGATTGAGGGGGGGGGGGTCACTCTACCTCCCCCCCCCCCCGCCTTAATTAACGCTGTTAATTGTGTTTAACGGATGAGGGGGGGAGGGGACCGGACGCAGCCGAGAAGGGAAGTTGGGGGGAAGGGGGGGGGGGGGGGATGTTTGGGTTCACGCGGGGGTCAGGGTGGGGGGGGCAGAGCTTGGGGGGGCCACTTAGGGGGCAGCACTTGGGGGGCAGCACTTGGGGGGCTGGCGGTGGCATCTGGGCCCCACATCTGGCCCCCCCACACCTCGAGACCCCCCAGAACCCCCCCTAGAGCCCCCCCCGAGCCCCCCAAACCCCCTCAGCCCCAGAACTTCCAGCCCCAGAACCCCCCCCGTGAGCCTCCCAGCCCCGTAACCTCCAGCCCCCAGAGCCCCCCAGCCCCATAACCCACCCCCCAGGAGCCCTGGAGCCCCCCAGCCCCATAACCCACCCCCCAGACCCCTTGGAGCCCCCCAGCCCCATAATCTCCAGCCCCCAGAGCCCCCCAGCCCCATAACCCACCCCCCAGACCCCTTGGAGCCCCCCAGCCCCATAACCTGCAGCCCCCAGAGCCCCCCAGCCCCATAACCCACCCCCCAGGCCCCCTGGAGCCCCCCAGCCCCATAACCTGCAGCCCCCAGAGCCCCCCAGCCCCATAACCCACCCCCCAGGCCCTCTGGAGCCCCCAGCCCCATAACCTGCAGCCCCCAGAGCCCCCCAGCCCCAGAACCCACCCCCCAGACCCCTTGGAGCCCCCCAGCCCCATAACCTCCAGCCCCCACAGCCCCCCAGCCCCATAACCCAGACCCCCTGGAGCCCCCAGCCCCAGAACCCACCCCCCAGACCCCCTGGAGCCCCCCAGCCCCATAACCTCCAGCCCCCACAGCCCCCAGCCCCATAACCCAGACCCCCTGGAGCCCCCCAGCCCATAACCTGCAGCCCCCAGAGCCCCTCAGCCCCAGAACCCACCCCCAAGCCCCCTGGAGCCCCCCAGCCCCATAACCTCCAGACCCCCAGCCCCCAGCCCCATAACCCAGACCCCCTGGAGCCCCCCAGCCCCATAACCTGCAGCCCCAGAGCCCCCCAGCCCCAGAACCCACCCCCCCAGGCCCCCTTGAGCCCCCCAGCCCCATAACCTGCAGCCCCAGAGCCCCCCAGCCCCAGAACCCACCCCCCAGGCCCCCTGGAGCCCCCCAGCCCAGAACCCACCCCCAGGCCCCCTGGAGCCCCCCAGCCCCATAACCTGCAGCCCCCAGAGCCCCTCAGCCCCAGAACCCACCCCCAGGCCCCCTGGAGCCCCCCAGCCCCATAACCTGTAGCTCCCAGAGCCCCCAGACCCACAACCCCCTGGACCCCTAAAAAACCCTCAGCCCCGTAGCCTTCAGCCCCCAGAGCCTCCCAGCCCCAGAACCCCCCCTAGACCCCCCAAAGCCCCCAGCCCCATAACCTCCAGCTCCCAGCCCCATAACCCCCCCCAGACCCCAGAGCCCCCCAGCCCCATAACCTGCAGCCCCCAGAGCCCCCAGACCCCTGGACCTCCCTGCCCCATAACCTCCCCTGACCTCTCAGCACCCCCCCCATAACCCCCTTCATTCATCTCCCCTCCCCGTCCTACTTAGGGGGGGCTTTATGGGGCTGAGGGTTAATGGGGGGGCGTTGAGGGGCTGGAGGGGGTGAGAGGAGACCCTCCCCTCACTGACCCCCCCATACTGACCCCCTGTCCCCCCCCCAGGTGCCCCTAACGGAGCCCCCCCCACCCGGCTGTGTCCCCGCCATTGACCCTGACCTCTGGGGGGAGCGTGGGAAAAAGGGGCGGAGCCTCCTTTCCCGGCAGCCAATCAGGGCGCGGGTTCCGCGGGTTCGTTCCCACGCTCCCATTCATAAAGTGAAGGGGTTGGGGGCCCTGCTAAACTTGGGGGGGGGGGGGGAGCGAGGGGGAAGGGGCGTCATATGGGGGGCTCGGGAGTGTCCTGGGGATCTCGGGGGTATCGCAGGAGTTCTCAGGGGGGTCCCTGAGGGTTTTTGAGGGGGGTCTCTGAAGGTTTTGGGGGTCTCTGAGGGTTTTTTAGGGGGTCCAGGGGCGTTCCTGAGGGTTTGGGGGGGGAGGCAGGTGGGTTCCTGAGGGTTTTGGGGGTCCCGAGGGTTTTGGGGGGTCTTGGGGGGGTCATGCAGTCCGACGCCCTCTCCTCGCAAGTTGCGGGGGCCCCAGTAGCGACCCCGAATCTCCCGACGTGGAGCCGGGGGGGGCCTGGGGGGGCTTCGTTGGGGTCGAAGAGGATGCTCTGAACGTCGTAATGGGCCACGTGGGGCTCCAGGGGGGGCTCGGGAAGAAATCGGGGTCTTCATCCCCCCCCGCTTCTTCCTCCTGGC
>JAUNZM010002508.1:0-42606 GCA_033459285.1 Clamator glandarius | reverse complement strand
AGTAAGAGAATCCCAGAATCCTAGAATCGTAGAGTAAGAGAATCCCAGAATCCTAGAATCGTAGAATAAGAGAATCCCAGAATCCTAGAATCACAGAGTAAGAGAATCCCAGAATCCTAGAATCGTAGAGTAAGAGAATCCCAGAATCCTAGAATCGTAGAGTAAGAGAATCCCAGAATCCTAGAATCGTAGAATAAGGAGAATCCCAGAATCCTAGAATCGTAGAATAAGAGAATCCCAGAATCCTAGAATCGTAGAGTAAGAGAATCCCAGAATCCTAGAATCGTAGAATAAGAGAATCCCAGAATCCTAGAATCGTAGAGTAAGAGAATCCCAGAATCCTAGAATCGTAGAATAAGAGAATCCCAGAATCCTAGAATCGTAGAGTAAGAGAATCCCAGAATCCTAGAATCGTAGAATAAGAGAATCCCAGAATCCTAGAATCACGTAGAGTAAGAGAATCCCAGAATCCTAGAATCGTAGAATAAGAGAATCCCAGAATCCTAGAATCGACAGAGTAAGAGAATCCCAGAATCCTAGAATCGTAGAGTAAGAGAATCCCAGAATCCTAGAATCGTAGAGTAAGAGAATCCCAGAATCCTAGAATCGTAGAGATAAGAGAATCCCAGAATCCTAGAATCGTAGAATAAGAGAATCCCAGAATCCTAGAATCACAGAGTAAGAGAATCCCAGAATCCTAGAATCACAGAGTAAGAGAATCCCAGAATCCTAGAATCGTAGAGTAAGAGAATCCCAGAATCCTAGAATCACAGAGTAAGAGAATCCCAGAATCCTAGAATCGTAGAATAAGAGAATCCCAGAATCCTAGAATCACAGAGTAAGAGAATCCCAGAATCC
The DNA here is from genome assembly GCA_033459285.1 of Clamator glandarius. Taxonomy (NCBI): domain Eukaryota; kingdom Metazoa; phylum Chordata; class Aves; order Cuculiformes; family Cuculidae; genus Clamator; species Clamator glandarius. The sequence continues at coordinate 41,748 of JAUNZM010002508.1, read as the reverse complement.
TAGAATCACAGAATAAGAGAATCCCAGAATCCTAGAATCGTAGAGTAAGAGAATCCCAGAATCCTAGAATCGTAGAGTAAGAGAATCCCAGAATCCTAGAATCGTAGAGTAAGAGAATCCCAGAATCCTAGAATCGTAGAATAAGAGAATCCCAGAATCCTAGAATCGTAGAGTAAGAGAATCCCAGAATCCTAGAATCGTAGAATAAGAGAATCCCAGAATCCTAGAATCGTAGAGTAAGAGAATCCCAGAATCCTAGAATCGTAGAGTAAGAGAATCCCAGAATCCTAGAATCGTAGAATAAGAGAATCCCAGAATCCTAGAATCGTAGAATAAGAGAATCCCAGAATCCTAGAATCGTAGAATAAGAGAATCCCAGAATCCTAGAATCGTAGAGTAAGAGAATCCCAGAATCCTAGAATCGTAGAATAAGAGAATCCCAGAATCCTAGAATCGTAGAATAAGAGAATCCCAGAATCCTAGAATCGTAGAAGTAAGAGAATCCCAGAATCCTAGAATCGTAGAGTAAGAGAATCCCAGAATCCTAGAATCGTAGAATAAGAGAATCCCAGAATCCTAGAATCGTAGCAATAAGAGAATCCCAGAATCCTAGAATCGTAGAATAAGAGAATCCCAGAATCCTAGAATCGTAGAGTAAGAGAATCCCAGAATCCTAGAATCGTAGAATAAGAGAATCCCAGAATCCTAGAATCGTAGAGTAAGAGAATCCCAGAATCCTAGAATCGTAGAATAAGAGAATCCCAGAATCCTAGAATCGTACAATAAGAGAATCCCAGAATCCTAGAATCGTAGAATAAGAGAATCCCAGAATCCTAGAATCGTAGAGTAAGAGAATCCCAGAATCCTAGAATCGTAGAGTAAGAGAATCCCAGAATCCTAGAATCGTAGAATAAGAGAATCCCAGAATCCTAGAATCACAGAGTAAGAGAATCCCAGAATCCTAGAATCGTAGAGTAAGAGAATCCCAGAATCCTAGAATCGTAGAGTAAGAGAATCCCAGAATCCTAGAATCACAGAGTAAGAGAATCCCAGAATCCTAGAATCGTAGAATAAGAGAATCCCAGAATCCTAGAATCGTAGAGTAAGAGAATCCCAGAATCCTAGAATCGTAGAGTAAGAGAATCCCAGAATCCTAGAATCGTAGAATAAGAGAATCCCAGAATCCTAGAATCGTAGAATAAGAGAATCCCAGAATCCTAGAATCGTAGAATAAGAGAATCCCAGAATCCTAGAATCGTAGAGTAAGAGAATCCCAGAATCCTAGAATCGTAGAATAAGAGAATCCCAGAATCCTAGAATCACAGAGTAAGAGAATCCCAGAATCCTAGAATCGTAGAATAAGAGAATCCCAGAATCCTAGAATCGTAGAGTAAGAGAATCCCAGAATCCTAGAATCACAGAGTAAGAGAATCCCAGAATCCTAGAATCGTAGAGTAAGAGAATCCCAGAATCCTAGAATCGTAGAATAAGAGAATCCCAGAATCCTAGAATCGACAGAGTAAGAGAATCCCAGAATCCTAGAATCGTAGAATAAGAGAATCCCAGAATCCTAGAATCGTAGAATAAGAGAATCCCAGAATCCTAGAATCGTAGAATAAGAGAATCCCAGAATCCTAGAATCACAGAGTAAGAGAATCCCAGAATCCTAGAATCGTAGAGTAAGAGAATCCCAGAATCCTAGAATCGTAGAGTAAGAGAATCCCAGAATCCTAGAATCGTAGAATAAGAGAATCCCAGAATCCTAGAATCGTAGAGTAATAGAATCCCAGAATCCTAGAATCGTAGAATAAGAGAATCCCAGAATCCTAGAATCGTAGAGTAAGAGAATCCCAGAATCCTAGAATCGTAGAGTAATAGAATCCCAGAATCCTAGAATCGTAGAATAAGAGAATCCCAGAATCCTAGAATCGTAGAGTAAGAGAATCCCAGAATCCTAGAATCGTAGAATAAGAGAATCCCAGAATCCTAGAATCACAGAGTAAGAGAATCCCAGAATCCTAGAATCGTAGAATAAGAGAATCCCAGAATCCTAGAATCACAGAGTAAGAGAATCCCAGAATCCTAGAATCACAGAATAAGAGAATCCCAGAATCCTAGAATCGTAGAGTAAGAGAATCCCAGAATCCTGGAATCGTAGAGTAAGAGAATCCCAGAATCCTAGAATCGTAGAGTAAGAGAATCCCAGAATCCTAGAATCGTAGAATAAGAGAATCCCAGAATCCTAGAATCGTAGAGTAAGAGAATCCCAGAATCCTAGAATCGTAGAATAAGAGAATCCCAGAATCCTAGAATCGTAGAGTAAGAGAATCCCAGAATCCTAGAATCGTAGAGTAAGAGAATCCCAGAATCCTAGAATCGTAGAATAAGAGAATCCCAGAATCCTAGAATCACAGAGTAAGAGAATCCCAGAATCCTAGAATCGTAGAGTAAGAGAATCCCAGAATCCTAGAATCGTAGAGTAAGAGAATCCCAGAATCCTAGAATCGTAGAGTAAGAGAATCCCAGAATCCTAGAATCGTAGAGTAAGAGAATCCCAGAATCCTAGAATCGTAGAATAAGAGAATCCCAGAATCCTAGAATCGTAGAATAAGAGAATCCCAGAATCCTAGAATCGTAGAATAAGAGAATCCCAGAATCCTAGAATCACAGAGTAAGAGAATCCCAGAATCCTAGAATCGTAGAATAAGAGAATCCCAGAATCCTAGAATCGTAGAGTAAGAGAATCCCAGAATCCTAGAATCGTAGAGTAAGAGAATCCCAGAATCCTAGAATCGTAGAGTAAGAGAATCCCAGAATCCTAGAATCGTAGAGTAAGAGAATCCCAGAATCCTAGAATCGTAGAGTAAGAGAATCCCAGAATCCTAGAATCGTAGAGTAAGAGAATCCCAGAATCCTAGAATCGTAGAATAAGAGAATCCCAGAATCCTAGAATCACAGAGTAAGAGAATCCCAGAATCCTAGAATCGTAGAGTAAGAGAATCCCAGAATCCTAGAATCGTAGAGTAAGAGAATCCCAGAATCCTAGAATCGTAGAATAAGAGAATCCCAGAATCCTAGAATCGTAGAATAAGAGAATCCCAGAATCCTAGAATCGTAGAGTAAGAGAATCCCAGAATCCTAGAATCGTAGAATAAGAGAATCCCAGAATCCTAGAATCGTAGAGTAATAGAATCCCAGAATCCTAGAATCGTAGAATAAGAGAATCCCAGAATCCTAGAATCGTAGAGTAAGAGAATCCCAGAATCCTAGAATCGTAGAATAAGAGAATCCCAGAATCCTAGAATCACAGAGTAAGAGAATCCCAGAATCCTAGAATCGTAGAATAAGAGAATCCCAGAATCCTAGAATCACAGAGTAAGAGAATCCCAGAATCCTAGAATCGTAGAGTAAGAGAATCCCAGAATCCTAGAATCGTAGAGTAAGAGAATCCCAGAATCCTAGAATCGTAGAATAAGAGAATCCCAGAATCCTAGAATCGTAGAATAAGAGAATCCCAGAATCCTAGAATCACAGAGTAAGAGAATCCCAGAATCCTAGAATCACAGAGTAAGAGAATCCCAGAATCCTAGAATCGTAGAGTAAGAGAATCCCAGAATCCTAGAATCACAGAGTAAGAGAATCCCAGAATCCTAGAATCGTAGAATAAGAGAATCCCAGAATCCTAGAATCACAGAGTAAGAGAATCCCAGAATCCTAGAATCACAGAATAAGAGAATCCCAGAATCCTAGAATCGTAGAGTAAGAGAATCCCAGAATCCTGGAATCGTAGAGTAAGAGAATCCCAGAATCCTAGAATCGTAGAGTAAGAGAATCCCAGAATCCTAGAATCGTAGAATAAGAGAATCCCAGAATCCTAGAATCGTAGAGTAAGAGAATCCCAGAATCCTAGAATCGTAGAATAAGAGAATCCCAGAATCCTAGAATCGTAGAGTAAGAGAATCCCAGAATCCTAGAATCGTAGAGTAAGAGAATCCCAGAATCCTAGAATCGTAGAATAAGAGAATCCCAGAATCCTAGAATCGTAGAATAAGAGAATCCCAGAATCCTAGAATCGTAGAATAAGAGAATCCCAGAATCCTAGAATCGTAGAGTAAGAGAATCCCAGAATCCTAGAATCGTAGAATAAGAGAATCCCAGAATCCTAGAATCGTACAATAAGAGAATCCCAGAATCCTAGAATCGTAGAATAAGAGAATCCCAGAATCCTAGAATCGTAGAGTAAGAGAATCCCAGAATCCTAGAATCGTAGAATAAGAGAATCCCAGAATCCTAGAATCGTACAATAAGAGAATCCCAGAATCCTAGAATCGTAGAATAAGAGAATCCCAGAATCCTAGAATCGTACAATAAGAGAATCCCAGAATCCTAGAATCGTAGAATAAGAGAATCCCAGAATCCTAGAATCGTAGAGTAAGAGAATCCCAGAATCCTAGAATCGTAGAGTAAGAGAATCCCAGAATCCTAGAATCGTAGAATAAGAGAATCCCAGAATCCTAGAATCACAGAGTAAGAGAATCCCAGAATCCTAGAATCGTAGAGTAAGAGAATCCCAGAATCCTAGAATCGTAGAATAAGAGAATCCCAGAATCCTAGAATCACAGAGTAAGAGAATCCCAGAATCCTAGAATCGTAGAATAAGAGAATCCCAGAATCCTAGAATCGTAGAGTAAGAGAATCCCAGAATCCTAGAATCGTAGAGTAAGAGAATCCCAGAATCCTAGAATCGTAGAATAAGAGAATCCCAGAATCCTAGAATCGTAGAATAAGAGAATCCCAGAATCCTAGAATCGTAGAATAAGAGAATCCCAGAATCCTAGAATCGTAGAGTAAGAGAATCCCAGAATCCTAGAATCGTAGAATAAGAGAATCCCAGAATCCTAGAATCACAGAGTAAGAGAATCCCAGAATCCTAGAATCGTAGAATAAGAGAATCCCAGAATCCTAGAATCGTAGAGTAAGAGAATCCCAGAATCCTAGAATCACAGAGTAAGAGAATCCCAGAATCCTAGAATCGTAGAGTAAGAGAATCCCAGAATCCTAGAATCGTAGAGTAAGAGAATCCCAGAATCCTAGAATCGTAGAATAAGAGAATCCCAGAATCCTAGAATCACAGAGTAAGAGAATCCCAGAATCCTAGAATCGTAGAATAAGAGAATCCCAGAATCCTAGAATCGTAGAATAAGAGAATCCCAGAATCCTAGAATCACAGAGTAAGAGAATCCCAGAATCCTAGAATCGTAGAATAAGAGAATCCCAGAATCCTAGAATCGTAGAGTAAGAGAATCCCAGAATCCTAGAATCACAGAGTAAGAGAATCCCAGAATCCTAGAATCGTAGAATAAGAGAATCCCAGAATCCTAGAATCACAGAGTAAGAGAATCCCAGAATCCTAGAATCACAGAATAAGAGAATCCCAGAATCCTAGAATCGTAGAGTAAGAGAATCCCAGAATCCTGGAATCGTAGAGTAAGAGAATCCCAGAATCCTAGAATCGTAGAATAAGAGAATCCCAGAATCCTAGAATCACAGAGTAAGAGAATCCCAGAATCCTAGAATCACAGAGTAAGAGAATCCCAGAATCCTAGAATCCTAGAATTCCAGAATCCTAGAATCATAGAATACTAGTATCATGGAATTGTAGATTCATAGAATCCTAGAATCCTGGAATCGTAGATTCATAGAATCCTAGAATCCTCGAATCCTGGAATTGTAGATTCATAGAATCCTAGAATCCTCGAATCCTGGAATTGTAGATTCATAGAATCCTGGAATCCTAGAATCCTAGATTCATAGAATCCTAGTATCCTAGATTCATGGAATCCTGGATTCCTAGATTCATGGAATCCTGGAATCGTAGATTCATAGAATCCTAGAATCGTAAACTCCTAGATTCATAGGATCCTGCAGTGCTAGATTCATGGAATACCGGAATCCTGGATTCATGGAATCCTGGAATCCTAGATTCATGGAATCCTAGAATCCTAGATTCATGGAATCCTAGAATCCTAGATTCATGGAATCCTAGAATCGTAGATTCATAGAATCCTAGAATCCTGGATTCATGGAATCCTAGAATCCTGGATTCATCGAATCCTAGAATCCTGGATTCATGGAATCCTAGAATCGTAGATTCATGGAATCCTAGAATCGTAGATTCATAGAATCCTAGAATCCTAGATTCATGGAATCCTAGAATCCTGGATTCATAGAATCCTAGAATCCTAGATTCATGGAATCCTAGAATCCTAGATTCATGGAATCCTAGAATCCTGGATTCATCGAATCCTAGAATCCTGGATTCATGGAATCCTAGAATCCTAGATTCATGGAATCCTAGAATCCTGGATTCATCGAATCCCAGAATCCTAGATTCATGGAATCCTAGAATCGTAGATTCATGGAATCCTAGAATCCTAGATTCATCGAATCCCAGAATCCTAGATTCATGGAATCCTAGTATCCTAGATTCATGGAATCCCAGAATCCTAGATTCATGGAATCCTAGAATCCTAGATTCATGGAATCCTAGTATCCTAGATTCATGGAATCCCAGAATCCTAGATTCATGGAATCCTAGAATCCTAGATTCATCGAATCCCAGAATCCTAGATTCATAGAATCCCAGAATCCTTGATTCATGGAATCCTAGAATCCTAGATTCATGGAATCCCAGAATCCTAGATTCATAGAATCCCAGAATCCTAGATTCATGGAATCCTAGAATCCTAGATTCATGGAATCGTAGAATCCTGGATTCATGGAATCCTAGTATCCTAGATTCATGGAATCCCAGAATCCTGGATTCATGGAATCCTAGAATCCTACATTCATGGAATCCTAGAATCCTAGATTCATGGAATCCTAGAATCCTAAATTCATGGAATCCCAGAATCCTAGATTCATGGAATCGTAGAATCCTGGATTCATGGAATCGTAGTATCCTAGATTCATGGAATCCTGGAATCCTAGATTCATGGAATCCTAGAATCCCAGATTCATGGAATCCTGGAATCCTAGATACATGGAATTCTAGAATCCTGGATGCATGGAATCCTGGAATCCTAGATTCATGGAATCCTAGTATCCTAGATTCATTGAATCCTGGAATCCTGGATTCATGGAATCCTAGAATCCTAGATTCATGGAATCGTAGAATCCTGGATTCATGGAATCCTGGAATCCTGGATTCATGGAATCCTAGAATCCTAGATTCATGGAATCCTGGAATGCTGGATTCATGGAATTCTGGTGGCCCGACAGCCGCATCCCGACGGCGTCTCCGAGCTGCCCTCCCTCCGTGTTGTTTGCAACCGACTCCGGGCGGGAAACTCCTCGGAGCAGCCGCTTCCCGACGGCGTCCGGGGAAACCACGAACGGAGCCGTGTGGAGCCGTGTGGTGCCGTGTGGAGCCGTGTGGTGCTGTGTGGAGCCATGTGGAGCCGTGTGGAGCCGTGTGGTGCCGTGTGGTGCCGTGTGGAGCCGTGTGGAGCCGTGTGGAGCCGTGTGGAGCCGTGTGGAGCCTTATAGTGGTGCCATGTGGAGCCGTGTGGTGCCGTGTGGAGCCGTGTGGTGCTGTGTGGAGCCATGTGGAGCCGTGTGGAGCCGTGTGGTGCCGTGTGGTGCCGTGTGGAGCCGTGTGGAGCCTTATAGTGGTGCCGTGTGGAGCCGTGTGGTGCCGTGTGGTGCCATGTGGAGCCGTGTGGTGCCGTGTGGAGCCGTGTGGAGCCGTGTGGAGCCATGTGGAGCCGTGTGGAGCCGTGTGGTGCCGTGTGCTGCCGTGTGGAGCCATGTGGAGCCTTATAGTGGCGCCGTGTGCTGCCGTGTGGTGCCGTGTGGTGCCATGTGGAGCCTTATAGTGCTGCCGTGTGGAGCCGTGTGGAGCCTTATAGTGGTGCCGTGTGGAGCCGTGTGGAGCCTTATAGTGGTGCCGTGTGGAGCCGTGTGGTGCCATGTGGTGCCGTGTGGTGCCGTGTGGTGCCGTGTGGAGCCTTATAGTGGTGCCGTGTGGAGCCGTGTGGAGCCTTATAGTGGTGCCGTGTGGAGCCATGTGGAGCCGTGTGCTGCCGTGTGGAGCCTTATAGTGGTGCCGTGTGGTGCCGTGTGGACCTGTGTGGTGCCGTGTGGTGCCATGTGGTGCCGTGTGGTGCCGTGTGGAGCCGTGTGGAGCCGTGTGGAGCCTTATAGTGGTGCCGTGTGGTGCCGTGTGGTACCATGTGGTGCCGTGTGGTGCTGTGTGGAGCCTTATAGTGGTGCCGTGTGCTGCCGTGTGGAGCCTTATAGTGGTGCCATGTGGTGCCGTGTGGAGCCGTGTGGTGCCGTGTGGAGCCGTGTGGTGCCGTGTGGTGCCGTGTGGAGCCGTGTGGAGCCGTGTGGTGCCGTGTGGAGCCTTATAGTGGTGCCATGTGGTGCCGTGTGGAGCCGTGTGGAGCCGTGTGGAGCCGTGTGGTGCCGTGTGGAGCCTTATAGTGGTGCCATGTGGTGCCGTGTGGAGCCGTGTGGAGCCGTGTGGAGCCGTGTGGTGCCGTGTGGAGCCTTATAGTGGTGCCATGTGGTGCCGTGTGCTGCCGTGTGGTGCCATGTGGTGCCATGTGGAGCCTTATAGTGCTGCCGTGTGGAGCCGTGTGGAGCCTTATAGTGGTGCCGTGTGGTGCCGTGTGGTGCCATGTGGTGCCGTGTGGAGCCGTGTGGTGCCGTGTGGTGCCGTGTGGAGCCGTGTGGTGCCGTGTGGTGCCGTGTGGAGCCGTGTGGTGCCGTGTGGTGCCGTGTGGAGCCGTGTGGTGCCATGTGGTGCCGTGTGGAGCCGTGTGGTGCCGTGTGGTGCCATGTGGTGCCGTGTGGAGCCGTGTGGTGCCGTGTGGAGCCGTGTGGAGCCGTGTGGTGCCGTGTGGAGCCTTATAGTGCTGCCGTGTGGAGCCGTGTGGAGCCTTATAGTGGTGCCGTGTGGTGCCGTGTGGTGCCATGTGGTGCCGTGTGGTGCCGTGTGGAGCCGTGTGGTGCCATGTGGAGCCGTGTGGAGCCGTGTGCTGCCGTGTGGAGCCGTGTGGAGCCTTATAGTGGCGCCGTGTGCTGCCGTGTGGTGCCGTGTGGAGCCGTGTGCTGCCGTGTGGTGCCGTGTGGAGCCTTATAGTGGTGCCGTGTGCTGCCGTGTGGTGCCATGTGGTGCCATGTGGAGCCTTATAGTGCTGCCGTGTGGAGCCGTGTGGAGCCTTATAGTGGTGCCGTGTGGAGCCGTGTGGAGCCGTGTGCTGCCGTGTGGAGCCTTATAGTGGTGCCATGTGGTGCCATGTGGAGCCGTGTGGTGCCGTGTGCTGCCGTGTGGAGCCGTGTGGTGCTGTGTGGAGCCGTGTGGTGCCGTGTGGAGCCGTGTGGAGCCGTGTGGTGCTGTGTGCTGCCGTGTGGAGCCTTATAGTGGTGCCATGTGGTGCCGTGTGGAGCCTTATAGTGGTGCCGTGTGGTGCCGTGTGGTGCCGTGTGGAGCCTTATAGTGGTGCCGTGTGGTGCCGTGTGGTGCCCTGTGCTGCCGTGTGGTGCCGTGTTGAGCCATGTGGAGCCTTATAGTGGTGCCGTGTGGAGCCGTGTGGAGCCGTGTGGTGCCGTGTGGAGCCTTATAGTGGTGCCGTGTGGAGCCGTGTGGAGCCGTGTGGAGCCTTATAGTGGTGCCGTGTGGAGCCGTGTGCTGCCGTGTGGTGCCATGTGGAGCCTTATAGTGGTGCCGTGTGGAGCCGTGTGGTGCCGTGTGGTGCCGTGTGGAGCCTTATAGTGGTGCCGTGTGGTGCCGTGTGGTGCCGTGTGGTGCCATGTGGAGCCATGTGGAGCCTTATAGTGGTGCCGTGAGGTGCCGTGTGGTGCCGTGTGGTGCCATGTGCTGCCATGTGGAGCCTTATACTGGTGCCGTGTGGTGCCGTGTGGTGCCATGTGGTGCCATATGGTGCCGTGTGGAGCCTTATAGTGGTGCCGTGAGGTGCCGTGTGGTGCCGTGTGGTGCCATGTGGAGCCATGTGGAGCCTTATAGTGGTGCCGTGTGGTGCCGTGTGGAGCCTTATAGTGGTGCCGTGTGGAGCCGTGTGGAGCCGTGTGGTGCCGTGTGGAGCCTTATAGTGGTGCCGTGTGGTGCCGTGTGGTGCCGTGTGGAGCCTTATAGTGGTGCCGTGTGGAGCCGTGTGGTGCCGTGTGGTGCCATGTGGAGCCATGTGGAGCCTTATAGTGGTGCCGTGTGGAGCCGTGTGGAGCCGTGTGGTGCCGTGTGGAGCCTTATAGTGGTGCCGTGTGGTGCCGTGTGGTGCCGTGTGGAGCCTTATAGTGGTGCCGTGTGGTGCCGTGTGGTGCCGTGTGGAGCCTTATAGTGGTGCCGTGTGGTGCCGTGTGCTGCCGTGTGGTGCCGTGTGGTGCCATGGGGAGCCATGTGTAGCCTTATAGTGGTGCCGTGTGGTGCTGTGTGGTGCCGTGTGGTGCCGTGTGGAGCCTTATAGTGGTGCCGTGTGGTGCCATGTGGAGCCATGTGGAGCCTTATAGTGGTGCCGTGTGGTGCCGTGTGGTGCCGTGTGGTGCCATGTGCTGCCGTGTGGAGCCTTATACTGGAGCCGTGTGGTGCCGTGTGGAGCCTTATAGTGGTGCCGTGTGCTGCCGTGTGCTGCCGTGTGGTGCCATGTGGAGCCTTATACTGGTGCCGTGTGGTGCCATGTGGTGCCATGTGGTGCCATATGGTGCCATGTGGAGCCTTATAGTGGTGCCGTGTGGAGCCGTGTGGTGCCGTGTGGTGCCATGTGGAGCCATGTGGAGCCTTATAGTGGTGCCGTGTGCTGCCGTGTGGTGCCGTGTGGAGCCTTATAGTGGCCCCGTGCTCCCGTGTGCTCCCGTGTGCTGCTGTGCCGAGCCCAGCCGTGCCCTGTGGTGCCGTGTGGTGCCGTGTGGTGCCGTGTGCTCCGGCGCCAAGCCCAGCCGTGTCGTGTGGTGCCCTTATAGTGCCGTGTGCTCCCGTGCCGAGCCCAGCCGTGCCGTGTGGTGCCTTATAGTGCTGTGTGGTGCCGTGTGGTGCCGTGTGCTCCCGCGCCAAGCCCAGAAGTGCCGTGCGGTGCCCTGTGGTGCCTTATAGTGCCGTGTGCTCCCGTGCCGAGCCCAGCCGTGCCGTGTGTTGCCTTATAGTGCCGTGTGGTGCCGTGTGGTGCCGTGTGGTGCCATGTGCTGCCATGTGGAGCCTTATACTGGTGCCGTGTGGTGCCGTGTGGTGCCATGTGGTGCCATATGGTGCCGTGTGGAGCCTTATAGTGGTGCCGTGAGGTGCCGTGTGGTGCCGTGTGGTGCCATGTGGAGCCATGTGGAGCCTTATAGTGGTGCCGTGTGGTGCCGTGTGGAGCCTTATAGTGGTGCCGTGTGGAGCCGTGTGGAGCCGTGTGGTGCCGTGTGGAGCCTTATAGTGGTGCCGTGTGGTGCCGTGTGGTGCCGTGTGGAGCCTTATAGTGGTGCCGTGTGGTGCCGTGTGGTGCCGTGTGGAGCCTTATAGTGGTGCCGTGTGGTGCCGTGTGCTGCCGTGTGGTGCCGTGTGGTGCCATGGGGAGCCATGTGTAGCCTTATAGTGGTGCCGTGTGGTGCTGTGTGGTGCCGTGTGGTGCCGTGTGGAGCCTTATAGTGGTGCCGTGTGGTGCCATGTGGAGCCATGTGGAGCCTTATAGTGGTGCCGTGTGGTGCCGTGTGGTGCCGTGTGGTGCCATGTGCTGCCGTGTGGAGCCTTATACTGGAGCCGTGTGGTGCCGTGTGGAGCCTTATAGTGGTGCCGTGTGCTGCCGTGTGCTGCCGTGTGGTGCCATGTGGAGCCTTATACTGGTGCCGTGTGGTGCCATGTGGTGCCATGTGGTGCCATATGGTGCCATGTGGAGCCTTATAGTGGTGCCGTGTGGAGCCGTGTGGTGCCGTGTGGTGCCATGTGGAGCCATGTGGAGCCGTGTGCTCCGGCTCCGAGCCCAGCCGTGCCGTGTGGTGCCGTGTGGTGCCATGTGGAGCCATGTGGAGCCTTATAGTGGTGCCGTGTGCTGCCGTGTGGTGCCGTGTGGAGCCTTATAGTGGCCCCGTGCTGCCGTGTGGTGCCGTGTGCTGCTGTGCCGAGCCCAGCCGTGCCGTGTGCTCCCGTGTGCTCCCGTGTGCTGCTGTGCCGAGCCCAGCCATGCCCTGTGGTGCCGTGTGGTGCCGTGTGGTGCCGTGTGCTCCGGCGCCAAGCCCAGCCGTGTCGTGTGGTGCCCTTATAGTGCCGTGTGCTCCCGTGCCGAGCCCAGCCGTGCCGTGTGGTGCCTTATAGTGCCGTGTGGTGCCGTGTGGTGCCGTGTGCTCCCCCCCGCCAAGCCCAGCCGTGCCGTGTGGTGCCCTGTGGTGCCTTATAGTGCCGTGTGCTCCCGCGCCAAGCCCAGCCGTGCCGTGTGGTGCCCTGTGGTGCCTTATAGTGCCGTGTGCTCTGGCGCCGAGCCCAGCCGTGCCGTGTGGTGCCCTTATAGTGCCGTGTGCTCCCATGCCAAGCCCAGCTGTGCCGTGTGGTGCCGTGTGGTGCCGTGTGGTGCCATGTGGAGCCGTGTGCTCCGGCTCCAAGCCCAGCTGTGCCGTGTGGTGCCGTGTGGGGCCGTGTGGTGCCGTGTGGTGCCGTGTGCTCCGGCTCCGAGCCCAGCCGTGCCGTGTGGTGCCGTGTGGTGCCGTGTGCTCTGGCTCTGAGCCCAGCCGTGCCGTGTGGTGCCGTGTGGTGCCGTGTGGTGCCGTGTGCTCCGGCTCCGAGCCCAGCCGTGCCGTGTGGTGCCGTGTGGTGCCTTATAGTGCCGTGTGCTCCCGCGCCAAGCCCAGCTGTGCCGTGTGGTGCCATGTGGTGCCGTGTGGTGCCATGTGGTGCCGTGTGCTCCGGCTCCAAGCCCAGCCGTGCCGTGTGGTGCCGTGTGGTGCCGTGTGGTGCCGTGTGGTGCCTTATAGTGCCGTGTGCTCCCGCGCCAAGCCCAGCCGTGCCATGCGGTGCCGCGCGGTGCCGTGTGCTACCGCTCCCCTCCGCCCGGCCGGACTCTGTCCCCGTTCCATCCCTCCCCTCACCCCCCCCCCCCGCCGCCCCCCGCGTCCCTTCGATCCCCGTCTCTCACCATTCCGCACGGCCCCTGGCACCGGGCTCGGCGCGCGGCGATGCCGACGAGGGCCCTCAGCGTGCCGGCCGGCAGCCGGCCTCGCCCCGACGCCAGCAGGGCCTCGAGAGCCGCTATGGCAGCCGCGGCGGCGCCCGCCGGGCCCGGGCTGAGCAGCAGCAGCAGCAGCAGCAGCAGCGTCGGCGGCGTCGGCGTCGCCATCGTGGGGGTCTCGGGGGGTTCAGAGGGGGATTGAGGGGGGGTGTGGGGTGTGGGGGGGGTGGGGGGGAGTGTTGTTTGCCGGAGGCCTCGGTGCCGGCGGGTGCCGGGGTTGTAAAAGCAGCCGGGTGGCAACGGTGATTGGCTCGGCGAGAGATTGGCCCGGGTTAACCATTCCTCAGGGCTCGGCGACGCCGGCGACGCCGGCACCTTGACCCCCCGCGCCCAGTGGGGGTCGGATCGGGGGGGGACACACGGGGACACGGGGACACGGCACGTGGGGACGAGCCACGGCGGACGGTGGCGCCGAGAGGGGACGTTGGGGACCCATCCAGGCGTTGGGGACCCATCCAGGCGTTGGGGACCCATCAAGGCGTTGGGGACCCATCAAGGCTTTGGGGACCCAGCATGGGTGACGGTGTCACCCAGGGGGTGCTGGGGTCCCACCAAGGCTCTTGGGGTCCCTTCATGGTGTTGGGGACCCACCATGGGTGACGGTGTCACCCAGGGGGTGCTGGGGTCCCACCAAGGCTCTTGGGGTCCCTTCATGGTGTTGGGGACCCGCCATGGGTGATGGTGTCACCCAGGGGGTGCTGGGGTCCCACCAAGGCTCTTGGGGTCCCTTCATGGTGTTGGGGACCCACCATGGGCGACGGTGTCACCCAGGGGGTGCTGGGGTCCCACCAAGGCTCTTGGGGTCCCTTCATGGTGTTGGGGACCCACCATGGGTGATGGTGTCACCCAGGGGGTGCTGGGGTCCCACCAAGGCTCTTGGGGTCCCTTCACGGTGTTGGGGTCCCACCAAGGTGTTGGGGACCCACCAAGATATTGGGGTCCCACCATGGGTCCTGGGATCCCTCCATCGTCTTGGGGACCCACCAAGGTATTGGGGTCCCACCAAGGCTCTTGGGATCCCTCCACGGTGTTGGGGACCCACCATGGGTGACGGTGTCACCCAGGGGGTGCTGGGGTCCCACCAAGGCTCTTGGGGTCCCTTCATGGTGTTGGGGATCCCCCAAGATATTGGGGTCCCACCAAGGCTCTTGGGATCCCTCCACGGTGTTGGGGACCCACCATGGGTGATGGTGTCACCCAGGGGGTGCTGGGGTCCCACCAAGGCTCTTGGGGTCCCTTCATGGTGTTGGGGACCCACCATGGGTGATGGTGTCACCCAGGGGGTGCTGGGGTCCCACCAAGGCTCTTGGGATCCCTCCATGGTGTTGGGGACCCACCAAGATATTGGGGTCCCACCATGGCTCCTGGGATCCCTCCATCGTCTTGGGGACCCACCAAGGTATTGGGGTCCCACCAAGGCTCTTGGGATCCCTCCACGGTGTTGGGGACCCACCATGGGTGATGGTGTCACCCAGGGGGTGCTGGGGTCCCACCAAGGCTCTTGGGGTCCCTTCATGGTGTTGGGGATCCCCCAAGATATTGGGGACCCACCATGGGTCCTGGGATCCCTCCATGGTGTTGGGGACCCACCATGGGTGACGGTGTCACCCAGGGGGTGCTGGGGTCCCACCAAGGTTCTTGGGTTCCCTTCATGGTGTTGGGGATCCCCCAAGATATTGGGGACCCACCAAGGCTCTTGGGATCCCTCCACGGTGTTGGGGACCCACCAAGGTATTGGGGTCCCACCAAGGCTCTTGGGATCCCTCCATGGGGTTGGGGACCCCCCAAGATATTGGGGTCCCACCATGGGTCCTGGGATCCTTCCATGGGTCCTGGGATCCCTCCATGGTGTTGGGGACCCACCATGGGTGATGGTGTCACCCAGGGGGTGCTGGGGTCCCACCAAGGCTCTTGGGATCCCTCCATGGTGTTGGGGTCCCACCAAGGTATTGGGGACCCACCAAGATATTGGGGTCCCACCATGGGTCCTGGGATCCCTCCATCGTCTTGGGGACCCACCAAGGTATTGGGTTCCCTCCATGGCTTTGAGGTCCCACCAAGGTATTGGGGTCCCTCCATGGGTCCTGGGTTCCCTCCACGGTGTTGGGGTCCCACCAAGGTATCGGGGTCCCACTAAGGGTCCTGGGATCCCTCCATGGTGTTGGGTTCCCTCTATGGACTTGAGGTCCAACCATAGTGTTGGGGTCCCACCAAGGTGTTGGGGTCCCACCAAGGGCCCTGGGATCTTTCCATGGGTCCTGGGATCCTTCTATCATCTTGGGGACCCACCAAGGTGTTGGGGTCCCACCAAGGGTCCTGGGATCCCTCCATGAGTCCTGGGATCCCTCCATGGTGCTGGGGACCCACCAAGGGTCTTGGGGTCCCACCAAGGGTCCTGGGATCCCTCCATGGGTCCTGGGATCCCTCCATGGTGTTGGGGACCCACCAAGGGTCCTGGGATCCCTCCATGAGTCCTGGGATCCCTCCATGGTGTTGGGGACCCACCAAGGTATCGGGGTCCCAATAAGGGTCCTGGGATCCCTCCATGGTGTTGAGGTCCCTCTATGGACTTGAGGTCCAGCCATAGTGTTGGGGTCCCACCAAGGTATCGGGGTCCCACTAAGGGTCCTGGGATCCCTCCATGAGTCCTGGGATCCCTCCATGGGGTTGGGGCCCCACCAAGGCATTGGGGTCCCTCCAAGGGTCCTGGGTTCCCACCATGGTGTTGGGTTCCCTCCATGAGGTTGGGTTCCCTCTATGGGATTGAGGTTCCTCCATGGTGTTGAGGTCCCACCAAGGTATTGGGGTCCCACTAAGGGTCTTGGGATCCCTCCAGGGGTCCTGGGTTCTCTCCATGGTGTTGGGTTCCCTCCATGGGGTTGAGGTCCCACCAAGGTGTTGGGGTCCCACCAAGGTATCGGGGTCCCACTAAGGGTCCTGGGATCCCTCCATGAGTCCTGGGATCCCTCCATGGGGTTGGGGTCCCACCAAGGTATCGGGGTCCCACTAAGGGTCTTGGGATCCCTCCAGGGGTCCTGGGTTCTCTCCATGGTGTTGGGTTCCCTCCATGGGGTTGAGGTCCCACCAAGGTGTTGGGGTCCCACCAAGGGTCCTGGGATCCTTCCATGGGTCCTGGGATCCCCCTATGGTGTTGAGGCTCTTCTATGGACTTGAGGTCCCACCATGGGTGATGGTGTCACCCAGGGGTGCCGGGGTCCCACCAAGGGTCCTGGGATCCCTCTATGGTTTTGGGGTCCCACCAAGGGTCTTGGGATCCCTCCATGGGTCCTGGGTTCTCTCCATGGTGTTGGGTTCCCTCTATGGGGTTGAGGTCCCACCAAGGTGTTGGGGTCCCACCAAGGGCACTGGGATCCCTCCATGAGTCCTGGGATCCCTCCATGAGTCCTGGGATCCCTCCATGGTGTTGGGGACCCACCAAGGGTCTTGGGGTCCCACCAAGGGTCCTGGGATCCCTCCATGGGTCCTGGGATCCCTCCATGGTGTTGGGGACCCACCAAGGGTCCTGGGATCCCTCCATGTTGTTGGGGACCCACCAAGGTATTGGGGTCCCTCCATGGGTCCTGGGATCCCTCCATGGTGTTGAGGTCCCTCTATGGACTTGAGGTCCAACCATAGTGTTGGGGTCCCACCAAGGGTCTTGGGATCCCTCCAGGGGTCCTGGGTTCTCTCCATGGTGTTGGGTTCCCTCCATGGGGTTGAGGTCCCACCAAGGTGTTGGGGTCCCACCAAGGTATCGGGGTCCCACTAAGGGTCCTGGGATCCCTCCATGAGTCCTGGGATCCCTCCATGGGGTTGAGGTCCCTCTATGGACTTGAGGTCCAGCCATAGTGTTGGGGTCCCACCAAGGTATCGGGGTCCCACTAAGGGTCCTGGGATCCCTCCATGAGTCCTGGGATCCCTCCATGGGGTTGGGGTCCCACCAAGGCATTGGGGTCCCTCCAAGGGTCCTGGGTTCCCACCATGGTGTTGGGTTCCCTCCATGAGGTTGGGTTCCCTCCATGGGGTTGAGGTTCCTCCATGGGGTTGAGGTCCCACCAAGGTATTGGGGTCCCACTAAGGGTCTTGGGATCCCTCCAGTGGTCCTGGGTTCTCTCCATGGTGTTGGGTTCCCTCCATGGGGTTGAGGTCCCACCAAGGTGTTGGGGTCCCACCAAGGTATCGGGGTCCCACTAAGGGTCCTGGGATCCCTCCATGAGTCCTGGGATCCCTCCATGGTGTTGAGGTCCCTCTATGGACTTGAGGTCCAGTCATAGTGTTGGGGTCCCACCAAGGTATCGGGGTCCCATTAAGGGTCCTGGGATCCCTCCATGAGTCCTGGGATCCCTCCATGGGGTTGGGGCCCCACCAAGGCATTGGGGTCCCTCCAAGGGTCCTGGGTTCCCACCATGGTGTTGGGTTCCCTCCATGAGGTTGGGTTCCCTCTATGGGGTTGAGGTTCCTCCATGGGGTTGGGGTCCCACCAAGGTATAGGGGTCCCACTAAGGGTCTTGGGATCCCTCCAGGGGTCCTGGGTTCTCTCCATGGTGTTGGGTTCCCTCCATGGGGTTGAGGACCCACCAAGGTGTTGGGGTCCCACCAAGGGTCCTGGGATCCTTCCATGGGTCCTGGGATCCCCCTATGGTGTTGAGGCTCTTCTATGGACTTGAGGTCCCACCATGGGTGATGGTGTCACCCAGGGGTGCCGGGGTCCCACCAAGGGTCCTGGGATCCCTCCATGGGGTTGAGGTTCCTCCATGGTGTTGGGGTCCCACCAAGGTATCAGGGTCCCACCAAGGGTCCTGGGATCCCTCTATGGTTTTGGGGTCCCACCAAGGGTCTTGGGATCCCTCCATGGGTCCTGGGTTCTCTCCATGGTGTTGGGTTCCCTCTATGGGGTTGAGGTCCCACCAAGGTGTTGGGGTCCCACCAAGGGCACTGGGATCCCTCCATGAGTCCTGGGATCCCTCCATGATGTTGGGGACCCACCAAGGGTCTTGGGGTCCCACCAAGGGTCCTGGGATCCCTCCATGAGTCCTGGGATCCCTCCATGGTGTTGGGGACCCACCAAGGGTCTTGGGATCCCTCCATGAGTCCTGGGATCCCTCCATGGTGTTGGGGACCCACCAAGGGTCCTGGGATCCCTCCATGAGTCCTGGGATCCCTCCATGTTGTTGGGGACCCACCAAGGTATTGGGGTCCCTCCATGGGTCCTGGGATCCCTCCATGGTGTTGAGGTCCCTCTATGGACTTGAGGTCCAACCATAGTGTTGGGGTCCCACCAAGGGTCTTGGGATCCCTCCAGGGGTCCTGGGTTCTCTCCATGGTGTTGGGTTCCCTCCATGGGGTTGAGGTCCCACCAAGGTGTTGGGGTCCCACCAAGGTATCGGGGTCCCACTAAGGGTCCTGGGATCCCTCCATGAGTCCTGGGATCCCTCCATGGGGTTGGGGTCCCACCAAGGTATCGGGGTCCCTCTAAGGGTCTTGGGATCCCTCCAGGGGTCCTGGATTCTCTCCATGGGGTTGGGGTCCCACCAAGGTATCGGGGTCCCACTAAGGGTCTTGGGATCCCTCCAGGGGTCCTGGGTTCTCTCCATGGGGTTGGGGTCCCACCAAGGTATCGGGGTCCCACTAAGGGTCTTGGGATCCCTCCAGGGGTCCTGGGTTCTCTCCATGGGGTTGGGTTCCCTCCATGGGGTTGAGGTCCCACCAAGGTGTTGGGGTCCCACCAAGGGTCCTGGGATCCTTCCATGGGTCCTGGGATCCCCCTATGGTGTTGAGGCTCTTCTATGGACTTGAGGTCCCACCATGGGTGATGGTGTCACCCAGGGGTGCCGGGGTCCCACCAAGGGTCCTGGGATCCCTCTATGGTTTTGGGGTCCCACCAAGGGTCTTGGGATCCCTCCATGGGTCCTGGGTTCTCTCCATGGTGTTGGGTTCCCTCTATGGGGTTGAGGTCCCACCAAGGTGTTGGGGTCCCACCAAGGGCACTGGGATCCCTCCATGAGTCCTGGGATCCCTCCATGGTGTTGGGGACCCACCAAGGGTCTTGGGGTCCCACCAAGGGTCCTGGGATCCCTCCATGGGTCCTGGGATCCCTCCATGGTGTTGGGGTCCCACCAAGGGTCCTGGGATCCCTCCATGGGTCCTGGGATCCCTCCATGGTGTTGGGGTCCCACCAAGGGTCCTGGGATCCCTCCATGAGTCCTGGGATCCCTCCATGTTGTTGGGGACCCACCAAGGGTCTTGGGGTCCCACCAAGGGCACTGGGATCCCTCCATGAGTCCTGGGATCCCTCCATGGTGTTGGGGACCCACCAAGGGTCTTGGGATCCCTCCATGGGTCCTGGGATCCCTCCAAGGTGTTGAGGTCCCTCCATGGTGTTGAGGTCCAAACATAGTGTTGGGGTCCCACCAAGGCATCGGGGTCCCACCAAGGGTCCTGGGATCCCTCCATGGGGTTGAGGTTCCTCCATGGTGTTGGGGACCCACCAAGGGTCCTGGGTTCCCACCATGGGTCCTTGTCCTGGGATCCCTCCATGATGTTGAGGTCCCTCTATGGTCTTGAGGTCCCACCAAGGCACTGGGGTCCCACCATGGGTCCTGGGCTCTCTCCATAGGTGCTGGGCCCCCCTATGTTGTTGAGGTCCCACCAAGGTGTTGAGGTCCCACCATGGGTCCTGGGCTCTCTCCATGGTGTTGAGGAACCCACCAGGGTGTTGAGATCCCACCACGGGTGCTGCTTGACCCACCAGTTTGGTGGATCCTGGCCCTGCTCCCTCGGTGGGAGCTGGTCGGATCACCGAGAGCTTCGTCCCGGTGGGCGGGGACCATCCTGTCACCGGGTTGTCCGGGATGGAGCCGAGGAGCCACCAAAGAACCAGAAGCTCAGGTGGGATGGGACCTCCGAGGCCGGCAGCGTTGGTGAAGGAGCCTGGGGAAGATCTCAAGTGACGTCGTCTCAGCATCATCTCAGCATCATCTCAGCACCTTTCATCGTCTCATCTTCATCTCATCATCTCAGCATCATCTCAGCGTCATCTCAGCACCTTTCATGGTCTCATCTTCATCTCATCATCTCAGCATCATCTCAGCATCATCTCACCACCTTTCATGGTCTCATCTTCATCTCATCATCTCAGCATCATCTCAGCGTCATCTCAGCACCTTTCATGGTCTCATCTTCATCTCATCCCCTCAGCATCATCTCAGCATCATCTCACCACCTTCCATGGTCTCATCTACATCTCATCGTCTCAGCATCATCTCATCATCATCTCACCACCTTTCATGGTCTCATCTTCATCTCATCATCTCAGCATCATCTCAGCACCTTTCATGGTCTCATCTTCATCTCATCATCTCAGCATCATCTCAGCATCATCTCAGCACCTTCCATGGTCTCATCTTCATCTCATCATCTCATCATCATCTCAGCATCATCTCACCACCTTCCATGGTCTCATCTTCATCTCATCCCCTCATCATCATCTCATCATCATCTCACCACCTTTCATGGTCTCATCTTCATCTCATCGTCTCAGCATCATCTCAGCGTCATCTCAGCACCTTTCATGGTCTCATCTTCATCTCATCATCTCAGCATCATCTCACCACCTTTCATGGTCTCATCTTCATCTCATCATCTCAGCATCATCTCAGCACCTTCCATCGTCTCATCTTCATCTCATCATCTCAGCATCATCTCAGCATCATCTCAGCACCTTCCATGGTCTCATCTTCATCTCATCATCTCAGCATCATCTGAACGTCATCTCACCAACTTCCATCGTCTCATCTTCATCTCATCATCTCAACATCATCTCAACGTCATCTCATCACCTTCCATGGTCTCATCCTCATCTCAGCATCTCAGCATCATCTCAGCATCATCTCACCACCTTCCATCATCTCATCTTCATCTCATCCCCTCAGCATCATCTCAACATCATCTCAACGTCATCTCACCACCTTCCATCGTCTCATCTTCATCTCTTCATCTCAACATCATCTCAACGTCATCTCACCACCTTCCATCGTCTCATCTTCGTCTCATCCCCTCAAAATCTCAGTGTCGTCTCGCCACCTCCCATCGTCTCATCACCTCAACACCATCTAAACAACCTCTCACCACCTTGCATCATCAACAGCCTCTTGATGTCCCTCGACATCATCTCAACATCGTCTTGACGTCTCCACCTTCAAGTTTTTCCATGGAAACCCTCGTAGAACCAACCCCCCCCCCCCCCCATTCCAGCCCCGACCCCCCCCCCCCCCCCCCGGGCCCATCCCTGCTCGTTGCGGCTTCGCCCTCGCGCTGCAGGTCAAGGATCTTCTGAATCCCTGGAGACCTTTGCCCGGGGTGGTGACTCCACCTCGATCCGTCGGCCTTGACCTTAACGGCTCCAGCGGCCGCGTCACCTGCCACCTCAGGGCGCCCCTTGCCCCGACGGAGAGGTCACACCAGGAGAAGAGCCTCCTCCTCCTCCTCCTCCTCCTCCTCCTCCTTCTCCTAATCCTCCTCCTCGTCCTCGTCCTCGTCCTCCTCCTCCTCCTCCTCCTCCTCCTCCTCCAGCCATGGATCCTGATCCCTCTGCAGATCCTCCTGCCCTCCAGCCATGGATCCAGATCCCTCTGCAGATCCTCCTGCCCTCCAGCCATGGATCCAGATCCCTCTGCAGATCCTCCTGCCCTCCAGCCAGGGATCCAGATCCCTCTGCAGATCCTCCTGCCCTCCAGCCAGGGATCCAGATCCCTCTGCAGATCCTCCTGCCCTCCAGCCATGGATCCAGATCCCTCTGCAGATCCTCCTGCCCTCCAGCCATGGATCCAGATCCCTCTGCAGATCCTCCTGCCCTCCAGCCAGGGATCCAGATCCCTCTGCAGATCCTCCTGCCCTCCAGCCATGGATCCAGATCCCTCTGCAGATCCTCCTGCCCTCCAGCCAGGGATCCAGGTCCCTCTGCAGATCCTCCTGCCCTCCAGCCAGGGATCCACATCCCTCTCTAGATCCTCCTGCCCTCCAGCCAGGGATCCAGATCCCTCTGCAGATCCTCCTGCCCTCCAGCCATGGATCCAGATCCCTCTGCAGATCCTCCTGCCCTCCAGCCAGGGATCCAGATCCCTCTCTAGATCCTCCTGCCCTCCAGCCATGGATCCAGATCCCTCTGCAGATCCTCCTGCCCTCCAGCCATGGATCCAGGTCCCTCTGCAGATCCTCCTGCCCTCCAGCCAGGGATCCAGATCCCTCTGCAGATCCTCCTGCCCTCCAGCCAGGGATCCAGATCCCTCTGCAGATCCTCCTGCCCTCCAGCCATGGATCCAGATCCCTCTCTAGATCCTCCTGCCCTCCAGCCAGGGATCCAGATCCCTCTCTAGATCCTCCTGCCCTCCAGCCATGGATCCAGATCCCTCTCTAGATCCTCCTGCCCTCCAGCCAGGGATCCAGATCCCTCTGCAGATCCTCCTGCCCTCCAGCCATGGATCCAGGTCCCTCTGCAGATCCTCCTGCCCTCCAGCCATGGATCCAGATCCCTCTGCAGATCCTCCTGCCCTCCAGCCATGGATCCAGGTCCCTCTGCAGATCCTCCTGCCCTCCAGCCATGGATCCAGATCCCTCTCTAGAACCTCCTGCCCTCCAGCCATGGATCCAGATCCCTCTCTAGATCCTCCTGCCCTCCAGCCAGGGATCCAGATCCCTCTGCAGATCCTCCTGCCCTCCAGCCAGGGATCCAGATCCCTCTGCAGATCCTCCTGCCCTCCAGCCAGGGATCCAGATCCCTCTCTAGATCCTCCTGCCCTCCAGCCAGGGATCCAGGTCCCTCTGCAGATCCTCCTGCCCTCCAGCCATGGATCCAGATCCCTCTGCAGATCCTCCTGCCCTCCAGCCATGGATCCAGGTCCCTCTGCAGATCCTCCTGCCCTCCAGCCACGGATCCAGATCCCTCTGCAGATCCTCCTGCCCTCCAGCCATGGATCCAGATCCCTCTGCAGATCCTCCTGCCCTCCAGCCATGGATCCACATCCCTCTGCAGATCCTCCTGCCCTCCAGCCATGGATCCACATCCCTCTGCAGATCCTCCTGCCCTCCAGCCATGGATCCAGATCGCTCTGCAGATCCTCCTGCCCTCCAGCCATGGATCCAGATCCCTCTGCAGATCCTCCTGCCCTCCAGCCATGGATCCAGATCCCTCTGCAGATCCTCCTGCCCTCCAGCCAGGGATCCAGATCCCTCTGCAGATCCTCCTGCCCTCCAGCCATGGACCCAGATCCATCGGCAGATCCTCCTGCCCTCCAGCCAGGGATCCAGATCCCTCTGCAGATCCTCCTGCCCTCCAGCCATGGATCCAGATCCCTCTGCAGATCCTCCTGCCCTCCAGCCATGGATCCAGATCCCTCTGCAGATCCTCCTGCCCTCCAGCCATGGATCCAGATCCCTCTGCACATCCTCCTGCCCTCCAGCCATGGATCCAGATCCCTCTGCAGATCCTCCTGCCCTCCAGCCAGGGATCCAGATCCCTCTGCAGATCCTCCTGCCCTCCAGCCATGGATCCAGGTCCCTCTCTAGATCCTCCTGCCCTCCAGCCATGGATCCACATCCCTCTGCAGATCCTCCTGCCCTCCAGCCATGGATCCAGGTCCCTCTGCAGATCCTCCTGCCCTCCAGCCATGGATCCAGATCCCTCTGCAGATCCTCCTGCCCTCCAGCCATGGATCCAGATCCCTCTGCAGATCCTCCTGCCCTCCAGCCATGGATCCAGATCCCTCTGCAGATCCTCCTGCCCTCCAGCCATGGATCCAGATCCCTCTGCAGATCCTCCTGCCCTCCAGCCAGGGATCCAGATCCCTCTGCAGATCCTCCTGCCCTCCAGCCATGGATCCAGGTCCCTCTGCAGATCCTCCTGCCCTCCAGCCATGGATCCAGATCCCTCTGCAGATCCTCCTGCCCTCCAGCCATGGATCCAGATCCCTCTCTAGATCCTCCTGCCCTCCAGCCATGGATCCAGGTCCCTCTGCAGATCCTCCTGCCCTCCAGCCATGGATCCAGGTCCCTCTGCAGATCCTCCTGCCCTCCAGCCAGGGATCCAGATCCCTCTCTAGATCCTCCTGCCCTCCAGCCATGGATCCAGATCCCTCTGCAGATCCTCCTGCCCTCCAGCCATGGATCCAGGTCCCTCTGCAGATCCTCCTGCCCTCCAGCCAGGGATCCAGATCCCTCTGCAGATCCTCCTGCCCTCCAGCCAGGGATCCAGATCCCTCTGCAGATCCTCCTGCCCTCCAGCCAGGGATCCAGATCCCTCTGCAGATCCTCCTGCCCTCCAGCCATGGATCCAGATCCCTCTGCAGATCCTCCTGCCCTCCAGCCATGGATCCAGATCCCTCTGCAGATCCTCCTGCCCTCCAGCCATGGATCCAGGTCCCTCTGCAGATCCTCCTGCCCTCCAGCCAAGGATCCAGATCCCTCTGCAGATCCTCCTGCCCTCCAGCCAGGGATCCAGGTCCCTCTGCAGATCCTCCTGCCGTCCAGCCAGGGATCCAGATCCCTCTGCAGATCCTCCTGCCCTCCAGCCATGGATCCAGATCCCTCTGCAGATCCTCCTGCCCTCCAGCCAGGGATCCAGATCCCTCTGCAGATCCTCCTGCCCTCCAGCCATGGATCCAGATCCCTCTGCAGATCCTCCTGCCCTCCAGCCAGGGATCCAGATCCCTCTCTAGATCCTCCTGCCCTCCAGCCAGGGATCCAGATCCCTCTCTAGATCCTCCTGCCCTCCAGCCATGGATCCAGATCCCTCTCTAGATCCTCCTGCCCTCCAGCCAGGAATCCAGATCCCTCTGCAGATCCTCCTGCCCTCCAGCCAGGGATCCAGATCCCTCTGCAGATCCTCCTGCCCTCCAGCCAGGGATCCAGGTCCCTCTGCAGATCCTCCTGCCCTCCAGCCATGGATCCAGATCCCTCTGCAGATCCTCCTGCCCTCCAGCCATGGATCCACATCCCTCTGCAGATCCTCCTGCCCTCCAGCCATGGATCCAGATCCCTCTGCAGATCCTCCTGCCCTCCAGCCATGGATCCACATCCCTCTGCAGATCCTCCTGCCCTCCAGCCAGGGATCCAGATCCCTCTGCAGATCCTCCTGCCCTCCAGCCATGGATCCAGGTCCCTCTCTAGATCCTCCTGCCCTCCAGCCATGGATCCAGATCCCTCTGCAGATCCTCCTGCCCTCCAGCCATGGATCCAGATCCCTCTGCAGATCCTCCTGCCCTCCAGCCAGGGATCCAGATCCCTCTGCAGATCCTCCTGCCCTCCAGCCAGGGATCCAGATCCCTCTGCAGATCCTCCTGCCCTCCAGCCATGGACCCAGATCCATCGGCAGATCCTCCTGCCCTCCAGCCAGGGATCCAGATCCCTCTGCAGATCCTCCTGCCCTCCAGCCATGGATCCAGATCCCTCTGCAGATCCTCCTGCCCTCCAGCCATGGATCCAGATCCCTCTGCAGATCCTCCTGCCCTCCAGCCAGGGATCCAGATCTGTCTGCAGATCCTCCTGCCCTCCAGCCATGGATCCAGATCCCTCTGCAGATCCTCCTGCCCTCCAGCCAGGGATCCAGATCCCTCTGCAGATCCTCCTGCCCTCCAGCCATGGATCCAGATCCCTCTGCAGATCCTCCTGCCCTCCAGCCAGGGATCCAGATCCCTCTGCAGATCCTCCTGCCCTCCAGCCATGGACCCAGATCCATCGGCAGATCCTCCTGCCCTCCAGCCAGGGATCCAGATCCCTCTGCAGATCCTCCTGCCCTCCAGCCATGGATCCAGATCCCTCTGCAGATCCTCCTGCCCTCCAGCCATGGATCCAGATCCCTCTGCAGATCCTCCTGCCCTCCAGCCAGGGATCCAGATCCCTCTGCAGATCCTCCTGCCCTCCAGCCAGGGATCCAGGTCCCTCTCTAGATCCTCCTGCCCTCCAGCCATGGATCCACATCCCTCTGCAGATCCTCCTGCCCTCCAGCCATGGATCTAGATCCTTCTGCAGATCCTCCTGCCCTCCAGCCAGGGATCCAGATCCCTCTGCATATCCTCCTGCCCTCCAGCCATGGATCCAGATCCCTCTGCAGATCCTCCTGCCCTCCAGCCATGGATCCAGATCTCTCTGCAGATCCTACTGCCCTCCACCCATGGATCCAGATCCCTCTGCAGATCCTCCTGCCCTCCAGCCAGGGATCCAGGTCCCTCTGCAGATCCTCCTGCCCTCCAGCCAGGGATCCAGATCCCTCTGCAGATCCTCCTGCCCTCCAGCCAGGGATCCAGATCCCTCTGCAGATCCTCCTGCCCTCCAGCCAGGGATCCAGATCCCTCTGCAGATCCTCCTGCCCTCCAGCCACGGATCCAGATCCCTCTGCAGATCCTCCTGCCCTCCAGCCATGGATCCAGATCCCTCTGCAGATCCTCCTGCCCTCCAGCCAGGGATCCAGATCCCTCTGCAGATCCTCCTGCCCTCCAGCCAGGGATCCAGATCCCTCTGCAGATCCTCCTGCCCTCCAGCCAGGGATCCAGATCCCTCTGCAGATCCTCCTGCCCTCCAGCCAGGGATCCAGATCCCTCTGCAGATCCTCCTGCCCTCCAGCCATGGATCCAGATCCCTCTGCAGATCCTCCTGCCCTCCAGCCAGGGATCCAGATCCCTCTGCAGATCCTCCTGCCCTCCAGCCAGGGATCCAGATCCCTCTGCAGATCCTCCTGCCCTCCAGCCATGGATCCACATCCCTCTGCAGATCCTCCTGCCCTCCAGCCAGGGATCCAGATCCCTCTGCAGATCCTCCTGCCCTCCAGCCATGGATCCAGATCCCTCTGCAGATCCTCCTGCCCTCCAGCCATGGATCCAGATCCCTCTGCAGATCCTCCTGCCCTCCAGCCATGGATCCAGATCCCTCTGCAGATCCTCCTGCCCTCCAGCCATGGATCCACATCCCTCTGCAGATCCTCCTGCCCTCCAGCCATGGATCCAGATCCCTCTGCAGATCCTCCTGCCCTCCAGCCAGGGATCCAGATCCCTCTGCAGATCCTCCTGCCCTCCAGCCAGGGATCCAGATCCCTCTGCAGATCCTCCTGCCCTCCAGCCATGGATCCAGATCCCTCTGCAGATCCTCCTGCCCTCCAGCCATGGATCCAGATCCCTCTCTAGATCCTCCTGCCCTCCAGCCATGGATCCAGATCCCTCTGCAGATCCTCCTGCCCTCCAGCCATGGATCCAGATCCCTCTCTAGATCCTCCTGCCCTCCAGCCAGGGATCCAGATCCCTCTGCAGATCCTCCTGCCCTCCAGCCATGGATCCAGATCCCTCTGCAGATCCTCCTGCCCTCCAGCCAGGGATCCAGATCCCTCTGCAGATCCTCCTGCCCTCCAGCCAGGGATCCAGATCCCTCTGCAGATCCTCCTGCCCTCCAGCCATGGATCCAGATCCCTCTGCAGAGCCTCCTGCCCTCCAGCCAGGGATCCAGATCCCTCTGCAGATCCTCCTGCCCTCCAGCCAGGGATCCAGATCCCTCTGCAGAGCCTCCTGCCCTCCAGCCAGGGATCCAGATCCCTCTGCAGATCCTCCTGCCCTCCAGCCAGGGATCCAGATCCCTCTGCAGATCCTCCTGCCCTCCAGCCAGGGATCCAGATCCCTCTGCAGATCCTCCTGCCCTCCACCCATGGATCCAGATCCCTCTCTAGATCCTCCTGCCCTCCAGCCAGGGATCCAGATCCCTCTGCAGATCCTCCTGCCCTCCAGCCATGGATCCAGATCCCTCTGCAGATCATCCTGCCCTCCAGCCAGGGATCCAGATCCCTCTGCAGATCCTCCTGCCCTCCAGCCAGGGATCCAGATCCCTCTGCAGATCCTCCTGCCCTCCAGCCAGGGATCCAGATCCCTCTGCAGATCCTCCTGCCCTCCAGCCATGGATCCACATCCCTCTGCAGATCCTCCTGCCCTCCAGCCATGGATCCAGATCCCTCTGCAGATCCTCCTGCCCTCCAGCCAGGGATCCAGATCCCTCTGCAGATCCTCCTGCCCTCCAGCCAGGGATCCAGATCCCTCTGCAGATCCTCCTGCCCTCAGCCAGGGATCCAGATCCCTCTGCAGATCCTCCTGCCCTCCAGCCAGGGATCCAGATCCCTCTGCAGATCCTCCTGCCCTCCAGCCATGGATCCAGATCCCTCTGCAGATCCTCCTGCCCTCCAGCCAGGGATCCAGATCCCTCTGCAGATCCTCCTGCCCTCCAGCCAGGGATCCAGGTCCCTCTGCAGATCCTCCTGCCCTCCAGCCAGGGATCCAGATCCCTCTGCAGATCCTCCTGCCCTCCAGCCAGGGATCCAGATCCCTCTGCAGATCCTCCTGCCCTCCAGCCATGGATCCAGGTCCCTCTGCAGATCCTCCTGCCCTCCAGCCACGGATCCAGATCCCTCTGCAGATCCTCCTGCCCTCCAGCCATGGATCCACATCCCTCTGCAGATCCTCCTGCCCTCCAGCCATGGATCCACATCCCTCTGCAGATCCTCCTGCCCTCCAGCCATGGATCCAGATCGCTCTGCAGATCCTCCTGCCCTCCAGCCATGGATCCAGATCCCTCTGCAGATCCTCCTGCCCTCCAGCCATGGATCCAGATCCCTCTGCAGATCCTCCTGCCCTCCAGCCAGGGATCCAGATCCCTCTGCAGATCCTCCTGCCCTCCAGCCATGGACCCAGATCCATCGGCAGATCCTCCTGCCCTCCAGCCATGGATCCAGATCCCTCTGCAGATCCTCCTGCCCTCCAGCCATGGATCCAGATCCCTCTGCAGATCCTCCTGCCCTCCAGCCATGGATCCAGATCCCTCTGCAGATCCTCCTGCCCTCCAGCCATGGATCCAGGTCCCTCTGCAGATCCTCCTGCCCTCCAGCCAGGGATCCAGATCCCTCTGCAGATCCTCCTGCCCTCCAGCCATGGATCCAGATCCCTCTGCACATCCTCCTGCCCTCCAGCCATGGATCCAGATCCCTCTGCAGATCCTCCTGCCCTCCAGCCAGGGATCCAGATCCCTCTGCAGATCCTCCTGCCCTCCAGCCAGGGATCCAGATCCCTCTGCAGATCCTCCTGCCCTCCAGCCATGGATCCAGATCCCTCTGCAGATCCTCCTGCCCTCCAGCCATGGATCCAGATCCCTCTGCAGATCCTCCTGCCCTCCAGCCATGGATCCAGATCCCTCTGCACATCCTCCTGCCCTCCAGCCATGGATCCAGATCCCTCTGCAGATCCTCCTGCCCTCCAGCCAGGGATCCAGATCCCTCTGCAGATCCTCCTGCCCTCCAGCCATGGATCCAGGTCCCTCTCTAGATCCTCCTGCCCTCCAGCCATGGATCCACATCCCTCTGCAGATCCTCCTGCCCTCCAGCCATGGATCCAGGTCCCTCTGCAGATCCTCCTGCCCTCCAGCCATGGATCCAGATCCCTCTGCAGATCCTCCTGCCCTCCAGCCATGGATCCAGATCCCTCTGCAGATCCTCCTGCCCTCCAGCCATGGATCCAGATCCCTCTGCAGATCCTCCTGCCCTCCAGCCATGGATCCAGATCCCTCTGCAGATCCTCCTGCCCTCCAGCCATGGATCCAGATCCCTCTGCAGATCCTCCTGCCCTCCAGCCATGGATCCAGGTCCCTCTGCAGATCCTCCTGCCCTCCAGCCATGGATCCAGATCCCTCTGCAGATCCTCCTGCCCTCCAGCCAGGGATCCAGATCCCTCTGCAGATCCTCCTGCCCTCCAGCCATGGATCCAGGTCCCTCTGCAGATCCTCCTGCCCTCCAGCCATGGATCCAGATCCCTCTGCAGATCCTCCTGCCCTCCAGCCATGGATCCAGATCCCTCTCTAGATCCTCCTGCCCTCCAGCCATGGATCCAGGTCCCTCTGCAGATCCTCCTGCCCTCCAGCCATGGATCCAGGTCCCTCTGCAGATCCTCCTGCCCTCCAGCCAGGGATCCAGATCCCTCTCTAGATCCTCCTGCCCTCCAGCCATGGATCCAGATCCCTCTGCAGATCCTCCTGCCCTCCAGCCATGGATCCAGGTCCCTCTGCAGATCCTCCTGCCCTCCAGCCAGGGATCCAGATCCCTCTGCAGATCCTCCTGCCCTCCAGCCAGGGATCCAGATCCCTCTGCAGATCCTCCTGCCCTCCAGCCAGGGATCCAGATCCCTCTGCAGATCCTCCTGCCCTCCAGCCAGGGATCCAGATCCCTCTGCAGATCCTCCTGCCCTCCAGCCATGGATCCAGATCCCTCTGCAGATCCTCCTGCCCTCCAGCCATGGATCCAGGTCCCTCTGCAGATCCTCCTGCCCTCCAGCCAAGGATCCAGATCCCTCTGCAGATCCTCCTGCCCTCCAGCCAGGGATCCAGATCCCTCTGCAGATCCTCCTGCCGTCCAGCCAGGGATCCAGATCCCTCTGCAGATCCTCCTGCCCTCCAGCCATGGATCCAGATCCCTCTGCAGATCCTCCTGCCCTCCAGCCAGGGATCCAGATCCCTCTGCAGATCCTCCTGCCCTCCAGCCATGGATCCAGATCCCTCTGCAGATCCTCCTGCCCTCCAGCCAGGGATCCAGATCCCTCTCTAGATCCTCCTGCCCTCCAGCCAGGGATCCAGATCCCTCTCTAGATCCTCCTGCCCTCCAGCCATGGATCCAGATCCCTCTCTAGATCCTCCTGCCCTCCAGCCAGGAATCCAGATCCCTCTGCAGATCCTCCTGCCCTCCAGCCAGGGATCCAGATCCCTCTGCAGATCCTCCTGCCCTCCAGCCAGGGATCCAGGTCCCTCTGCACATCCTCCTGCCCTCCAGCCATGGATCCA
This sequence comes from Clamator glandarius, assembly GCA_033459285.1. Lineage (NCBI taxonomy): Eukaryota > Metazoa > Chordata > Aves > Cuculiformes > Cuculidae > Clamator > Clamator glandarius. The sequence goes on along the minus strand of JAUNZM010002508.1, from coordinate 10,684 downwards.
GATCCCTCTGCAGATCCTCCTGCCCTCCAGCCATGGATCCACATCCCTCTGCAGATCCTCCTGCCCTCCAGCCATGGATCCAGATCCCTCTGCAGATCCTCCTGCCCTCCAGCCATGGATCCACATCCCTCTGCAGATCCTCCTGCCCTCCAGCCAGGGATCCAGATCCCTCTGCAGATCCTCCTGCCCTCCAGCCATGGATCCAGGTCCCTCTCTAGATCCTCCTGCCCTCCAGCCATGGATCCACATCCCTCTGCAGATCCTCCTGCCCTCCAGCCATGGATCCAGGTCCCTCTGCAGATCCTCCTGCCCTCCAGCCATGGATCCAGATCCCTCTGCAGATCCTCCTGCCCTCCAGCCATGGATCCAGATCCCTCTGCAGATCCTCCTGCCCTCCAGCCAGGGATCCAGATCCCTCTGCAGATCCTCCTGCCCTCCAGCCATGGACCCAGATCCATCGGCAGATCCTCCTGCCCTCCAGCCAGGGATCCAGATCCCTCTGCAGATCCTCCTGCCCTCCAGCCATGGATCCAGATCCCTCTGCAGATCCTCCTGCCCTCCAGCCATGGATCCAGATCCCTCTGCAGATCCTCCTGCCCTCCAGCCAGGGATCCAGATCTGTCTGCAGATCCTCCTGCCCTCCAGCCATGGATCCAGATCCCTCTGCAGATCCTCCTGCCCTCCAGCCAGGGATCCAGATCCCTCTGCAGATCCTCCTGCCCTCCAGCCATGGATCCAGATCCCTCTGCAGATCCTCCTGCCCTCCAGCCAGGGATCCAGATCCCTCTGCAGATCCTCCTGCCCTCCAGCCATGGACCCAGATCCATCGGCAGATCCTCCTGCCCTCCAGCCAGGGATCCAGATCCCTCTGCAGATCCTCCTGCCCTCCAGCCATGGATCCAGATCCCTCTGCAGATCCTCCTGCCCTCCAGCCATGGATCCAGATCCCTCTGCAGATCCTCCTGCCCTCCAGCCATGGATCCAGATCCCTCTGCAGATCCTCCTGCCCTCCAGCCAGGGATCCAGATCCCTCTGCAGATCCTCCTGCCCTCCAGCCAGGGATCCAGGTCCCTCTCTAGATCCTCCTGCCCTCCAGCCATGGATCCACATCCCTCTGCAGATCCTCCTGCCCTCCAGCCAGGGATCCAGGTCCCTCTGCAGATCCTCCTGCCCTCCAGCCATGGATCCAGGTCCCTCTGCAGATCCTCCTGCCCTCCAGCCATGGATCCAGATCCTTCTCTAGATCCTCCTGCCCTCCAGCCAGGGATCCAGATCCCTCTGCAGATCCTCCTGCCCTCCAGCCATGGATCTAGATCCTTCTGCAGATCCTCCTGCCCTCCAGCCAGGGATCCAGATCCCTCTGCATATCCTCCTGCCCTCCAGCCATGGATCCAGATCCCTCTGCAGATCCTCCTGCCCTCCAGCCATGGATCCAGATCTCTCTGCAGATCCTACTGCCCTCCACCCATGGATCCAGATCCCTCTGCAGATCCTCCTGCCCTCCAGCCATGGATCCAGGTCCCTCTGCAGATCCTCCTGCCCTCCAGCCAGGGATCCAGGTCCCTCTGCAGATCCTCCTGCCCTCCAGCCAGGGATCCAGATCCCTCTGCAGATCCTCCTGCCCTCCAGCCAGGGATCCAGATCCCTCTGCAGATCCTCCTGCCCTCCAGCCACGGATCCAGATCCCTCTGCAGATCCTCCTGCCCTCCAGCCATGGATCCAGATCCCTCTGCAGATCCTCCTGCCCTCCAGCCAGGGATCCAGATCCCTCTGCAGATCCTCCTGCCCTCCAGCCAGGGATCCAGATCCCTCTGCAGATCCTCCTGCCCTCCAGCCAGGGATCCAGATCCCTCTGCAGATCCTCCTGCCCTCCAGTCAGGGATCCAGATCCCTCTGCAGATCCTCCTGCCCTCCAGCCATGGATCCAGATCCCTCTGCAGATCCTCCTGCCCTCCAGCCACGGATCCAGATCCCTCTGCAGATCCTCCTGCCCTCCAGCCAGGGATCCAGATCCCTCTGCAGATCCTCCTGCCCTCCAGCCATGGATCCACATCCCTCTGCAGATCCTCCTGCCCTCCAGCCAGGGATCCAGATCCCTCTGCAGATCCTCCTGCCCTCCAGCCATGGATCCAGATCCCTCTGCAGATCCTCCTGCCGTCCAGCCAGGGATCCAGATCCCTCTGCAGATCCTCCTGCCCTCCAGCCATGGATCCAGGTCCCTCTGCAGATCCTCCTGCCCTCCAGCCAGGGATCCAGATCCCTCTGCAGATCCTCCTGCCCTCCAGCCATGGATCCAGATCCCTCTGCAGATCCTCCTGCCCTCCAGCCAGGGATCCAGATCCCTCTGCAGATCCTCCTGCCCTCCAGCCACGGATCCAGATCCCTCTGCAGATCCTCCTGCCCTCCAGCCATGGATCCACATCCCTCTGCAGATCCTCCTGCCCTCCAGCCATGGATCCAGATCCCTCTGCAGATCCTCCTGCCCTCCAGCCAGGGATCCAGATCCCTCTGCAGATCCTCCTGCCCTCCAGCCAGGGATCCAGATCCCTCTGCAGATCCTCCTGCCCTCCAGCCATGGATCCAGGTCCCTCTGCAGATCCTCCTGCCCTCCAGCCAGGGATCCAGATAACTCTGCAGATCCTCCTGCCCTCCAGCCATGGATCCAGGTCCCTCTCTAGATCCTCCTGCCCTCCAGCCATGGATCCAGATCCCTCTGCAGATCCTCCTGCCCTCCAGCCAGGGATCCAGATCCCTCTGCAGATCCTCCTGCCCTCCAGCCAGGGATCCAGATCCCTCTGAGGATCCTCCTGCCCTCCAGCCATGGATCCAGGTCCCTCTCTAGATCCTCCTGCCCTCCAGCCATGGATCCAGATCCCTCTGCAGATCCTCCTGCCCTCCAGCCAGGGATCCAGATCCCTCTGAGGATCCTCCTGCTATCCAGCCATGGATCCAGGTCCCTCTCTAGATCCTCCTGCCCTCCAGCCATGGATCCAGATCCCTCTGCAGATCCTCCTGCCCTCCAGCCAGGGATCCAGATCCCTCTGCAGATCCTCCTGCCCTCCAGCCAGGGATCCAGATCCCTCTGAGGATCCTCCTGCCCTCCAGCCATGGATCCAGGTCCCTCTCTAGATCCTCCTGCCCTCCAGCCATGGATCCAGATCCCTCTGCAGATCCTCCTGCCCTCCAGCCACGGATCCAGATCCCTCTGCAGATCCTCCTGCCCTCCAGCCATGGATCCAGATCCCTCTGCAGATCCTCCTGCCCTCCAGCCATGGATCCAGATCCCTCTGCAGATCCTCCTGCCCTCCAGCCAGGGATCCAGATCCCTCTGCAGATCCTCCTGCCCTCCACCCATGGATCCAGGTCCCTCTGCAGATCCTCCTGCCCTCCAGCCAGGGATCCAGATCCCTCTGCAGATCCTCCTGCCCTCCAGCCATGGATCCAGATCCCTCTGCAGATCCTCCTGCCCTCCAGCCAGGGATCCACATCCCTCTGCAGATCCTCCTGCCCTCCAGCCAGGGATCCAGATCCCTCTGCAGATCCTCCTGCCCTCCAGCCAGGGATCCAGATCCCTCTGCAGATCCTCCTGCCCTCCAGCCATGGATCCAGATCCCTCTGCAGATCCTCCTGCCCTCCAGCCATGGATCCACATCCCTCTGCAGATCCTCCTGCCCTCCAGCCATGGATCCAGATCCCTCTGCAGATCCTCCTGCCCTCCACCCATGGATCCAGATCCCTCTGCAGATCCTCCTGCCCTCCAGCCATGGATCCAGATCCCTCTCTAGATCCTCCTGCCCTCCAGCCATGGATCCAGATCCCTCTGCAGATCCTCCTGCCCTCCAGCCATGGATCCAGATCCCTCTGCAGATCCTCCTGCCCTCCAGCCATGGATCCAGCTCCATCTGCAGATCCTCCTGCCCTCCAGCCAGGGATCCAGATCCCTCTGCAGATCCTCCTGCCCTCCAGCCATGGATCCAGATCCCTCTGCAGATCCTCCTGCCCTCCAGCCAGGGATCCAGATCCCTCTGCATATCCTCCTGCCCTCCAGCCATGGATCCAGATCCCTCTGCAGATCCTCCTGCCCTCCAGCCAGGGATCCAGGTCCCTCTGCAGATCCTCCTGCCCTCCAGCCAGGGATCCAGATCCCTCTGCAGATCCTCCTGCCCTCCAGCCAGGGATCCAGATCCCTCTCTAGATCCTCCTGCCCTCCAGCCAGGGATCCAGATCCCTCTGCAGATCCTCCTGCCCTCCAGCCAGGGATCCAGATCCCTCTCTAGATCCTCCTGCCCTCCAGCCATGGATCCAGGTCCCTCTGCAGATCCTCCTGCCCTCCAGCCATGGATCCAGATCCCTCTGCAGATCCTCCTGCCCTCCAGCCATGGATCCACATCCCTCTGCAGATCCTCCTGCCCTCCAGCCAGGGATCCAGATCCCTCTCTAGATCCTCCTGCCCTCCAACCAGGGATCCAGATCCCTCTGCAGATCCTCCTGCCCTCCAGCCAGGGATCCAGATCCATCTGCAGATCCTCCTGCCCTCCAGCCAGGGATCCAGATCCCTCTGCAGATCCTCCTGCCCTCCAACCAGGGATCCAGATCCCTCTCTAGATCCTCCTGCCCTCCAGCCAGGGATCCAGATCCATCTGCAGATCCTCCTGCCCTCCAGCCATGGATCCAGATCCCTCTCTAGATCCTCCTGCCCTCCAGCCAGGGATCCAGATCCCTCTGCAGATCCTCCTGCCCTCCAACCAGGGATCCAGATCCCTCTCTAGATCCTCCTGCCCTCCAGCCAGGGATCCAGATCCATCTGCAGATCCTCCTGCCCTCCAGCCAGGGATCCAGATCCCTCTGCAGATCCTCCTGCCCTCCAGCCATGGATCCAGATCCCTCTGCAGATCCTCCTGCCCTCTAGCCAGGGATCCAGATCCCTCTGCAGATCCTCCTGCCCTCCAGCCATGGATCCAGATCCCTCTGCAGATCCTCCTGCCCTCCAGCCATGGATCCAGATCCCTCTGCAGATCCTCCTGCCCTCCAGCCATGGATCCAGATCCCTCTGCAGATCCTCCTGCCCTCCAGCCATGGATCCACATCCCTCTGCAGATCCTCCTGCCCTCCAGCCAGGGATCCAGATCCCTCTCTAGATCCTCCTGCCCTCCAACCAGGGATCCAGATCCCTCTCTAGATCCTCCTGCCCTCCAGCCAGGGATCCAGATCCCTCTGCAGATCCTCCTGCCCTCCAGCCAGGGATCCAGATCCCTCTGCAGATCCTCCTGCCCTCCAACCAGGGATCCAGATCCCTCTCTAGATCCTCCTGCCCTCCAGCCAGGGATCCAGATCCATCTGCAGATCCTCCTGCCCTCCAGCCATGGATCCAGATCCCTCTCTAGATCCTCCTGCCCTCCAGCCAGGGATCCAGATCCCTCTGCAGATCCTCCTGCCCTCCAACCAGGGATCCAGATCCCTCTCTAGATCCTCCTGCCCTCCAGCCAGGGATCCAGATCCATCTGCAGATCCTCCTGCCCTCCAGCCAGGGATCCAGATCCCTCTGCAGATCCTCCTGCCCTCCAGCCATGGATCCAGATCCCTCTGCAGATCCTCCTGCCCTCTAGCCAGGGATCCAGATCCCTCTGCAGATCCTCCTGCCCTCCAGCCATGGATCCAGATCCCTCTGCAGATCCTCCTGCCCTCCAGCCATGGATCCAGATCCCTCTGCAGATCCTCCTGCCCTCCAGCCATGGATCCAGATCCCTCTGCAGATCCTCCTGCCCTCCAGCCAGGGATCCAGATCCCTCTGCAGATCCTCCTGCCCTCCAGCCAGGGATCCAGATCCCTCTGCAGAGCCTCCTGCCCTCCAGCCATGGATCCAGATCCCTCTGCAGATCCTCCTGCCCTCCAGCCAGGGATCCAGATCCCTCTGCAGATCCTCCTGCCATCCAGCCAGGGATCCAGATCCCTCTGCAGATCCTCCTGCCCTCCAGCCAGGGATCCAGATCCCTCTGCAGATCCTCCTGCCCTCCAGCCATGGATCCAGATCCCTCTGCAGATCCTCCTGCCCTCCAGCCATGGATCCAGATCCCTCTGCAGATCCTCCTGCCCTCCAGCCATGGATCCAGATCCCTCTGCAGATCCTCCTGCCCTCCAGCCAGGGATCCAGATCCCTCTGCAGATCCTCCTGCCCTCCAGCCATGGATCCAGGTCCCTCTGCAGATCCTCCTGCCCTCCAACCATGGATCCAGGTCCCTCTGCAGATCCTCCTGCCCTCCAGCCATGGATCCAGGTCCCTCTCTAGATCCTCCTGCCCTCCAGCCACGGATCCAGATCCCTCTGCAGATCCTCCTGCCCTCCAGCCAGGGATCCAGATCCCTCTGCAGATCCTCCTGCCCTCCAGCCAGGGATCCAGATCCCTCTGCAGATCCTCCTGCCCTCCAGCCAGGGATCCAGATCCCTCTGCAGATCCTCCTGCCCTCCAGCCATGGATCCAGATCCCTCTGCAGATCCTCCTGCCCTCCAGCCAGGGATCCAGATCCCTCTGCAGATCCTCCTGCCCTCCAGCCAGGGATCCAGATCCCTCTGCAGATCCTCCTGCCCTCCAGCCAGGGATCCACATCCCTCTGCAGATCCTCCTGCCCTCCAGCCATGGATCCAGATCCCTCTGCAGATCCTCCTGCCCTCCAGCCAGGGATCCAGATCCCTCTGCAGATCCTCCTGCCCTCCAGCCATGGATCCAGATCCCTCTGCAGATCCTCCTGCCCTCCAGCCAGGGATCCAGATCCCTCTGCAGATCCTCCTGCCCTCCAGCCAGGGATCCAGATCCCTCTGCAGATCCTCCTGCCCTCCAGCCATGGATCCAGATCCCTCTGCAGATCCTCCTGCCCTCCAGCCAGGGATCCAGATCCCTCTGCAGATCCTCCTGCCCTCCAGCCAGGGATCCAGATCCCTCTGCAGATCCTCCTGCCCTCCAGCCATGGATCCAGATCCCTCTCTAGATCCTCCTGCCCTCCAGCCATGGATCCAGATCCCTCTGCAGATCCTCCTGCCCTCCAGCCAGGGATCCCGGAGGATGGAGAACATGGAGCTGGGTGACATGATGAAAAGGGGACACACTGGAAAACGAGGAATTCCATCAGAAGATTGGAAAACACCTTTGTTGTGTGTGACTCGTTGGAAAGGGACCGAGGCCCTGGAGATACTTGAGATGATCCTGGGAATCCTCCTTGCTCAGGGACTGGAGCAGGGATGGAGGAGGGTGGTTCGGATCAGGAGAGATTCTCTTCAGCCTGGGATCCTCTGAGATTCCACGAAGTGGAATCCAACGCCGCTCAGTGGCTGCTCAAGGGAATCATATGGCTCCATCCCTTCCCCCTGTCTCCATCCCTCCCCTCTGGCTCCATCCCTTCCCTCTGGCTCCATCCCTTCCCTCTGGCTCCATCCCTTCCCCCTGTCTCCATCCCTTCCCTCTGTCTCCATCCCTTCCCTCTGTCTCCATCCCTTCCCTCTGGCTCCATCCCTTCCCCTCTGGCTCCATCCCTTCCCTCTGGCTCCATCCCTTCCCTCTGGCTCCATCCCTTCCCTCTGGCTCCATCCCTCCCCTCTGGCTCCATCCCTTCCCTCTGGCTCCATCCCTTCCCCTCTGGCTCCATCCCTCCCCTCTGGCTCCATCCCTTCCCTCTGGCTACATCCCTCCCCTCTGGCTCCATCCCTTCCCTCTGGCTCCATCCCTTCCCTCTGGCTCCATCCCTTCCCTCTGGCTCCATCCCTTCTCCTCTGGCTCCATCCCTTCCCCTCTGGCTCCATCCCTTCCCTCTGGCTCCATCCCTTCCCTCTGGCTCCATCCCTTCCCCCTGTCTCCATCCCTTCCCTCTGGCTCCATCCCTTCCCCTCTGGCTCCATCCCTCCCCTCTGGCTCCATCCCTTCCCTCTGGCTCCATCCCTTCCCTCTGGCTCCATCCCTTCCCTCTGGCTCCATCCCTTCCCTCTGGCTCCATCCCTCCCCTCTGGCTCCATCCCTTCCCTCTGGCTCCATCCCTTCCCTCTGGCTCCATCCCTTCCCCCTGGCTCCATCCCTTCCCCCTGTCTCCATCCCTCCCCTCTGGCTCCATCCCTTCCCTCTGGCTCCATCCCTTCCCTCTGGCTCCATCCCTTCCCCTCTGGCTCCATCCCTTCCCCTCTGGCTCCATCCCTTCCCCCTGTCTCCATCCCTCCCCTCTGGCTCCATCCCTTCCCTCTGGCTCCATCCCTTCCCTCTGGCTCCATCCCTTCCCCTCTGGCTCCATCCCTTCCCCTCTGGCTCCATCCCTTCCCCCTGTCTCCATCCCTCCCCTCTGGCTCCATCCCTTCCCTCTGGCTCCATCCCTTCCCTCTGGCTCCATCCCTTCCCTCTGGCTCCATCCCTCCCCTCTGGCTCCATCCCTTCCCTCTGGCTCCATCCCTTCCCTCTGGCTCCATCCCTTCCCCCTGGCTCCATCCCTTCCCCCTGTCTCCATCCCTCCCCTCTGGCTCCATCCCTTCCCTCTGGCTCCATCCCTTCCCTCTGGCTCCATCCCTTCCCTCTGGCTCCATCCCTTCCCTCTGGCTCCATCCCTTCCCCTCTGGCTCCATCCCTTCCCTTCTGGCTCCATCCCTTCCCTCTGGCTCCATCCCTTCCCTCTGGCTCCATCCCTTCCCTCTGGCTCCATCCCTTCCCTCTGGCTCCATCCCTTCCCCTCTGGCTCCATCCCTTCCCTCTGGCTCCATCCCTTCCCTCTGGCTCAATCCCTTCCCTCTGGCTCCATCCCTTCCCTCTGGCTCCATCCCTTCCCTCTGGCTCCATCCCTTCCCCTCTGGCTCCATCCCTTCCCTCTGGCTCCATCCCTTCCATCTGGCTCCATCCCTTCCGTCTGGCTCCATCCCTTCCCTCTGGCTCCATCCCTTCCCTCTGGCTCCATCCCTTCCCCTCTGGCTCCATCCCTTCCCTCTGGCTCCATCCCTTCCCTCTGGCTCCATCCCTTCCCCTCTGGCTCCATCCCTTCCCCTCTGGCTCCATCCCTTCCCTCTGGCTCCATCCCTTCCCCTCTGGCTCCATCCCTTCCCCTCTGGCTCCATCCCTTCCCTCTGGCTCCATCCCTTCCCCTCTGGCTCCATCCCTTCCCTCTGGCTCCATCCCTTCCCTCTGGCTCCATCCCTTCCCTCTGGCTCCATCCCTTCCCTCTGGCTCCATCCCTTCCCTCTGGCTCCATCCCTTCCCTCTGGCTCCATCCCTTCCCTCTGGCTCCATCCCTTCCCTCTGGCTCCATCCCTTCCCCTCTGGCTCCATCCCTTCCCCTCTGGCTCCATCCCTTCCCTCTGGCTCCATCCCTTCCCTCTGGCTCCATCCCTTCCCCTCTGGCTCCATCCCTTCCCCTCTGGCTCCATCCCTTCCCTCTGGCTCCATCCCTCTGCCCCCTCTGGCTCCATCCCTTCCCTCTGGCTCCATCCCTTCCCTCTGGCTCCATCCCTTCCCCTCTGGCTCCATCCCTTCCCTCTGGCTCCATCCCTTCCCCTCTGGCTCCATCCCTTCCCTCTGGCTCCATCCCTTCCCTCTGGCTCCATCCCTTCCCCTCTGGCTCCATCCCTTCCCTCTGGCTCCATCCCTTCCCTCTGGCTCCATCCCTTCCCTCTGGCTCCATCCCTTCCCTCTGGCTCCATCCCTTCCCTCTGGCTCCATCCCTTCCCTCTGGCTCCATCCCTTCCCTCTGGCTCCATCCCTTCCCTCTGGCTCCATCCCTTCCCTCTGGCTCCATCCCTTCCCTCTGGCTCCATCCCTTCCCTCTGGCTCCATCCCTTCCCTCTGGCTCCATCCCTTCCCTCTGGCTCCATCCCTTCCCTCTGGCTCCATCCCTTCCCTCTGGCTCCATCCCTTCCCTCTGGCTCCATCCCTTCCCTCTGGCTCCATCCCTTCCCTCTGGCTCCATCCCTTCCCCTCTGGCTCCATCCCTTCCCTCTGGCTCCATCCCTTCCCCTCTGGCTCCATCCCTTCCCCTCTGGCTCCATCCCTTCCCCTCTGGCTCCATCCCTTCCCCTCTGGCTCCATCCCTTCCCTCTGGCTCCATCCCTTCCCTCTGGCTCCATCCCTTCCCTCTGGCTCCATCCCTTCCCTCTGGCTCCATCCCTTCCCTCTGGCTCCATCCCTTCCCTCTGGCTCCATCCCTTCCCTCTGGCTCCATCCCTTCCCCTCTGGCTCCATCCCTTCCCTCTGGCTCCATCCCTTCCCTCTGGCTCCATCCCTTCCCTCTGGCTCCATCCCTTCCCCTCTGGCTCCATCCCTTCCCTCTGGCTCCATCCCTTCCCCTCTGGCTCCATCCCTTCCCTCTGGCTCCATCCCTTTCCCTCTGGCTCCATCCCTTCCCTCTGGCTCCATCCCTTCCCTCTGGCTCCATCCCTTCCCCTCTGGCTCCATCCCTTCCCTCTGGCTCCATCCCTTCCCTCTGGCTCCATCCCTTCCCTCTGGCTCCATCCCTTCCCTCTGGCTCCATCCCTTCCCCTCTGGCTCCATCCCTTCCCTCTGGCTCCATCCCTTCCCTCTGGCTCCATCCCTTCCCTCTGGCTCCATCCCTTCCCTCTGGCTCCATCCCTTCCCCTCTGGCTCCATCCCTTCCCCTCTGGCTCCATCCCTTCCCTCTGGCTCCATCCCTTCCCTCTGGCTCCATCCCTTCCCTCTGGCTCCATCCCT
>JAUNZM010002507.1:0-14262 GCA_033459285.1 Clamator glandarius | reverse complement strand
GGACGAGCTCCTCGGTGACGTAGTTGAGGAAGTTCCAGCCGCCGTAGGCGAAGGAGCCCTGCAGGCAGGCCAGGGCCAGGGAGCCCCCCGACGGCCCCGCGCCCCAAAACCAGAAGGCGCGGGCCGGGGAGAGCCACGCGTGCCGACCTGCGGGCAACTGGGAGCACTGGGAGCAACTGGGAGGCACTGGGAGACACCGCGGCGGCGAACGGGGGCACGGGGAGGGGAGTGGGGGGGCTGGGGGGGGGGAATGGGGGGCACTGGGGGGGACTGGGAGGGGGATAAAGGGGACTGGGAGGGACTGGGGGGCACTGGGAGGGGGAATGGGGGGACTGGGGGGCACTGGGAGGGACTGGGAGGGGGATAAAGGGGACTGGGGGGGACTGGGAGGGGGAATGGGGGGACTGGGAGGGACTGGGAGGGGGATAAAGGGGACTGGGGGGGACTGGGAGCAACTGGGAGGCACTGGGAGACACCGCGGCGGCGAACGGGGGCACGGGGAGGGGAGTGGGGGGGCTGGGGGGGGGGAATGGGGGGCACTGGGGGGGACTGGGAGGGGGATAAAGGGGACTGGGGGGCACTGGGAGGGGGATAAAGGGGACTGGGGGGCACTGGGAGGGGGAATGGGGGAACTGGGGGGAACTGGGAGGGGGAATGGGGGGACTGGGAGGGACTGGGAGGGGGAATGGGGGGACTGGGAGGGACTGGGGGGCACTGGGAGGGGGATAAAGGGGACTGGGGGGCACTGGGAGGGGGAATGGGGGAACTGGGGGGAACTGGGAGGGGGAATGGGGGGACTGGGAGGGACTGGGGGGCACTGGGAGGGGGAATGGGAGGGCTGGGGGGGGACTGGGAGGGGGATAAAGGGGACTGGGAGGGACTGGGATGGGGAATGGGGGGACTGGGAGGCACTGGGAGGGGGAATGGGGGGACTGGGGGGGGACTGGGAGGGACTGGGGGGTAACTGGGAGCACTGGGAGGGACTGGGGGGCACTGGGAGGGACTGGGAGGGACTAGGAGGTGGAATGGGGGCACTGGGAGGGACTGGGAGGGCTAACTGGGAGCACTGGGAGGGACTGGGGGGCACTGGGAGGGACTGGGAGGGCTAACTGGGAGCACTGGGAGGGACTGGGGGGCACTGGGAGGGACTGGGAGGGCTACCTGGGAGCACTGGGAGGGACTGGGGGGCACTGGGAGGGACTGGGAGGGCTAACTGGGAGCACTGGGAGGGACTGGGGGGCACTGGGAGGGACTGGGAGGGGTAACTGGGAGCACTGGGAGGGACTGGGAGGGAGTGAGAGGGGTAACTGGGAGGGACTGGGGGACACTGGGAGGGTAACTGGGAGCACTGGGAGGGACTGGGAGGGGTAACTGGGAGCACCGGGAATAACTGGGGACTGGGTGTAACTGGTTTATACTGGTCTATACTGGGAGCGGGAAACGGGACTAGTGGGACGGGGCCACAGGGAGACTGGGAGGAGCTGGGAACCGGGGCCTGTTTGAGGGGCCTATACTGGTTTATACTGGTCCATACTGGTTTATACTAGTCCATACTGGTTTATACTAGTCCATACTGGTCTATACTGGTTTATACTGGGAATGGGAAGCGGGAATAGTGGGACTGGGGGGGACGAGGAGACAGGGAGGAGCTGGGAACCGGGGCCTGTTTGAGGGGCCTATACTGGTTTATACTGGTCCATACTGGTTTATACTAGTCCATACTGGTTTATACTAGTCCATACTGGTCTATACTGGTTTATACTGGGAATGGGAAGCGGGAATAGTGGGACTGGGGGGGACGAGGAGACAGGGAGGAGCTGGGAACCGGGGCTGGTTTGAGTGGTTTGAGCGGCTCCGAGTGGTTGGTACTGGTTGGTACTGGTTGGTACTGGTTGGTACTGGTTTGTACTGGTTTGTACTGGTTTGTACTGGTAGACTGACCCTGGCAGATGCGGACGATGCCCGTGAGGATGATGAGGCCGAGGGCCAGCAGCTTCCCGGCCGTGAACACGTCCTGCACCCGCGTGGCCCAGCGCACGCTCGCACAGTTCACCCACGTCAGCAGCACTGGGGGGACTGGGAGTTACTGGGAGCCGCTGGGAGGGGGACTGGGAGCCGCTGGGAGGGGCTGGGAGGGACTGGGAGGGGCTGGGAGGGGACTGGGAGCCACTGGGAGGGGCTGGGAGGGACTGGGAGGGGACTGGGAGGGGACTGGGAGCCACTGGGAGGGACTGGGAGGGGCTGGGAGGGGACTGGGAGCCACTGGGAGGGACTGGGAGCCGCTGGGAGGGACTGGGAGGGACTGGGAGGGGACTGGGAGCCACTGGGAGGGGACTGGGAGCCGCTGGGAGGGACTGGGAGGGGACTGGGAGCCACTGGGAGGGACTGGGAGCCGCTGGGAGGGACTGGGAGGGACTGGGAGGGGACTGGGAGCCACTGGGAGGGGACTGGGAGCCGCTGGGAGGGACTGGGAGGGGACTGGGAGCCACTGGGAGGGACTGGGAGCCGCTGGGAGGGGCTGGGAGCCGCTGGGAGGGACTGGGAGCCGCTGGGAGGGACTGGGAGCCGCTGGGAGGGACTGGGAGCCGCTGGGAGGGACTGGGAGGGGACTGGGAGCCACTGGGAGGGACTGGGAGCCACTGGGAGGGACTGGGAGCCACTGGGAGGGACTGGGAGGGACTGGGAGGGACTGGGAGCCACTGGGAGGGGCTGGGAGGGACTGGGAGGGACTGGGAGCCACTGGGAGGGGACTGGGAGCCACTGGGAGGGGACTGGGAGCCGCTGGGAGGGACTGGGAGGGGACTGGGAGCCACTGGGAGGGACTGGGAGCCGCTGGGAGGGGCTGGGAGGGACTGGGAGCCACTGGGAGGGACTGGGAGCCGCTGGGAGGGGCTGGGAGGGACTGGGAGCCACTGGGAGGGACTGGGAGCCGCTGGGAGGGGCTGGGAGGGACTGGGAGCCGCTGGGAGGGACTGGGAGCCGCTGGGAGGGACTGGGAGCCGCTGGGAGGGACTGGGAGCCGCTGGGAGGGACTGGGAGCCGCTGGGAGGGACTGGGAGGGGACTGGGAGCCACTGGGAGGGACTGGGAGCCACTGGGAGGGACTGGGAGGGACTGGGAGCCACTGGGAGGGGCTGGGAGCCACTGGGAGGGACTGGGAGGGGGACTGGGAGTTACTGGGAGCCACTGGGAGGGGGACTGGGAGCCGCTGGGAGGGACTGGGAGGGACCTAAGTGGCATTTAGTACCAGTTTATACTGGTCTATACTGGTTTATATTGGTTTGTACTGGTCTGTACTGGTCTATACTGGTCCATACTGGTCTATATTAAACCCAGCAGGCAGGCAGCACCCAGCCTTGCAGTGAATTATATTGCTCTGTACTGGTTTATACTGGTCTATATTAACCTATATGGGTCTGTACTGGTTTATATTGGTCCGTACTGGTCCATACTGGTCTATACTGGTCCATACTGGTCTATACTGGTCCATACTGGTCTATATTAAACCCAGCAGGCAGGCAGCACCCAGCCCTGTAATGAATTATATTGCTCTGTACTGGTTTATACTGGTCTGTATTAACCTATATGAACCCATACTGGTCTATACTGGTCCATACTGGTCTGTACTGGTCTGTACTGGTCTATACTGGTCCATACTGGTCTATATTAAACCCAGCAGGCAGGCAGCACCCAGCTTTACGCCCCTTTGCCCCCCCCTTGGGCTACTCCCCTCCGGTCCATATCACCCTATAGGGGCCCCGTCCTGGTCTGTACTGGTCTGTACTGGTCTGTGCTGGTCTGTACTGGTCTGTACTGGTCTGTACTGGTTGGTACTGGTCTATACTGGTCCATACTGGTCTATATTAAACCCAGCAGGGAGGCAGCACCCAGCCCTGTAATGAATTATATTGCTCTGTACTGGTTTATACTGGTCTATATTAACCTATATGAACCCATACTGGTCTATACTGGTCCATACTGGTCCATACTGGTCTATACTGGTCCATACTGGTCTATACTGGTCTATACTGGTCCATACTGGTCTATATTAAACCCAGCAGGCAGGCAGCACCCAGCTTTACGCCCCTTTGCCTCCCCCTTGGGCTACTCCCCTCCGGTCCATATCACCCTGTAGGGGCCCCGTCCTGGTCTGTACTGGTCTGTACTGGTCTGTACTGGTCTGTACTGGTCGGTACTGGTCTATACTGGTCCATACTGGTCTATATTAAACCCAGCAGGCAGGCAGCACCCAGCCCTGTAATGAATTATATTGCTCTGTACTGGTTTATACTGGTCTATATTAACCTATATGAACCCATACTGGTCTATACTGGTCCATACTGGTCTATACTGGTCTATACTGGTCCATACTGGTCCATACTGGTTTATACTGGTCTATACTGGTCCATACTGGTCTATATTAAACCCAGCAGGCAGGCAGCACCCAGCTTTACGCCCCTTTGCCCCCCCCTTGGGCTACTCCCCTCCGGTCCATATCACCCTATAGGGGCCCCGTCCTGGTCTGTACTGGTCTGTACTGGTCTGTACTGGTCTGTACTGGTCTGTACTGGTCTGTACTGGTTGGTACTGGTCTATACTGGTCCATACTGGTCTATATTAAACCCAGCAGGCAGGCAGCACCCAGCCCTGTAATGAATTATATTGCTCTGTACTGGTTTATACTGGTCTATATTAACCTATATGAACCCATACTGGTCTATACTGGTCCATACTGGTCTGTACTGGTCTATACTGGTCCATACTGGTCTATACTGGTCTATACTGGTCCATACTGGTCTATATTAAACCCAGCAGGCAGGCAGCACCCAGCTTTACGCCCCTTTGCCCCCCCCTTGAGCTACTCCCCTCCGGTCCATATCACCCTGTAGGGGCCCCGTCCTGGTCTGTACTGGTCTGTACTGGTCTGTACTGGTCTGTACTGGTCTGTGCTGGTCTGTACTGGTCTGTACTGGTTGGTACTGGTCTATACTGGTCCATACTGGTCTATATTAAACCCAGCAGGGAGGCAGCACCCAGCCCTGTAATGAATTATATTGCTCTGTACTGGTTTATACTGGTCTATATTAACCTATATGAACCCATACTGGTCTATACTGGTCCATACTGGTCCATACTGGTCTATACTGGTCCATACTGGTCTATACTGGTCTATACTGGTCCATACTGGTCCATACTGGTCTATATTAAACCCAGCAGGCAGGCAGCACCCAGCTTTACGCCCCTTTACCCCCCCCTTGGGCTACTCCCCTCCGGTCCATATCACCCTATAGGGGCCCCGTCCTGGTCTGTGCTGGTCTGTACTGGTCTGTACTGGTCTGTACTGGTCTGTACTGGTTGGTACTGGTCTGTACTGGTTGGTACTGGTCTGTACTGGTCTGTACTGGTCTGTACTGGTCTGTACTGGTCTGTACTGGTCTGTGCTGGTCTGTACTGGTCTGTACTGGTCTGTACTGGTCGGTACTGGTCGGTACTGGTCTGTACTGGTCTATATTAAACCCAGCAGGGAGGCAGCACCCAGCCCTGTAATGAATTATATTGCTCTGTACTGGTTTATACTGGTCTATATTAACCTATATGAACCCATACTGGTCTATACTGGTCCATACTGGTCTATACTGGTCCATACTGGTCCATACTGGTCTATACTGGTCTATACTGGTCCATACTGGTCTATATTAAACCCAGCAGGCAGGCAGCACCCAGCTTTACGCCCCTTTGCCCCCCCCTTGGGCTACTCCCCTCCGGTCCATATCACCCTATAGGGGCCCCGTCCTGGTCTGTACTGGTCTGTACTGGTCTGTACTGGTCTGTACTGGTCTGTGCTGGTCTGTACTGGTCTGTGCTGGTCTGTGCTGGTCTGTGCTGGTCTGTACTGGTCGGTACTGGTCTGTACTGGTCTATATTAAACCCAGCAGGGAGGCAGCACCCAGCCCTGTAATGAATTATATTGCTCTGTACTGGTTTATACTGGTCTATATTAACCTATATGAACCCATACTGGTCCATACTGGTCCATACTGGTCTATACTGGTCCATACTGGTCTATACTGGTCTATACTGGTCTATACTGGTCCATACTGGTCTATATTAAACCCAGCAGGCAGGCAGCACCCAGCTTTACGCCCCTTTGCCTCCCCCTTGGGCTACTCCCCTCCGGTCCATATCACCCTGTAGGGGCCCCGTCCTGGTCTGTACTGGTCTGTACTGGTCTGTACTGGTCTGTACTGGTCGGTACTGGTCGGTACTGGACTCACGCAGGCAGGCGGCGGCCAGGAGGCGCAGGGCGGGCTCGGGGGGGTCGCAGGGGAGCAGGGGCCGCAGGGCGTAGTGGGCGAAGGTGAGAGCGATGACGGCCTGGTTGGTCGGGTAGATGACGAGCACGGCGATCCAGAGCCGCAGGAACCTGGCGGCCGCGCAGAGCCCGACCCATAGCGCCTGCCCCATAGCGCCTGCCCCACAGCGACGGACCCATAGAGCCCTGCCCCATAGAGCCCTGACCCACAGCGCCTGACCCATAGAGACCTGAGCCCCGTACAGACCTGAGCCCCATAGGGGATAATGGGACCCATAGGGATCAATAGGGATCTATAGGGACCCATAGAGCCTGACCCACAGCGACTGACCCATAGAGCCCTGCCCCATAGCGACCTGCCCCATAGAGACCTGAGCCCCGTACAGACCAGAGCCCCATAGGGGATAATGGGACCCATAGGGATCAATAGGGATCTATAGGGACCCATAGAGACCAGACCCATAGAGCCCTGACCCATAGCGCCTGCCCCATAGCGCCCTGCCCCATAGTGCCTGACCCATAGAGCCCTGCCCCACAGCGCCTGCCCCATAGCGACCTGAGCCCCGTACAGACCAGAGCCCCATAGGGGATAATGGGACCCATAGGGATCAATAGGGATCTATAGGGATCAATAGGGACCCATAGAGCCTGACCCAGAGCGACTGACCCATAGAGCCCTGCCCCATAGCGACCCAGAGACCAGAGCCCCATAGGGATCAATAGGGACCCATAGAGCCTGCCCCATAGCAACCCAGAGCCCCATAGGGATCAATAGGGACCCATAGGGCCTGCCCCATAGAGACCCAGAGACCAGAGCCCCATAGGGATCAATAGGGACCCATAGAGCCTGCCCCATAGCGACCCAGAGACCAGAGCCCCATAGGGATCAATAAGGACCCATAGCGCCTGCCCCATAGCGCCCTGACCCATAGTGCCTGACCCATAGAGCCCTGACCCACAGCGCCTGCCCCACAGCGCCTGCCCCATAGCGACCCAGAGCCCATAGGGGATAATGGGACCCATAGGAGATAATGGGACCCATAGGGATCACTAGGGACCCATAGAGCCTGCCCCATAGAGACCAGAGCCCCATAGGGATCAATAGGGATCAATAGGGACCCATAGAGCCCTGCCCCATAGCGACCCAGAGCCCCATAGGGACCAATAGGGACCCATAGGGCCTGCCCCATAGAGACCAGAGCCCCATAGGGATCAATAGGGACCCATAGGGCCTGCCCCATAGAGACCCAGAGACCAGAGCCCCATAGGGATCAATAGGGACCCATAGGGCCTGCCCCATAGCGACCCAGAGACCAGAGCCCCATAGGGATCAATAAGGACCCATAGCGCCTGCCCCATAGCGCCCTGACCCATAGTGCCTGACCCATAGAGCCCTGACCCACAGCGCCTGCCCCACAGCGCCTGCCCCATAGCAACCCAGAGCCCATAGGGGATAATGGGACCCATAGGAGATAATGGGACCCATAGGGATCACTAGGGACCCATAGAGCCTGCCCCATAGAGACCAGAGCCCCATAGGGATCAATAGGGATCAATAGGGACCCATAGAGCCCTGCCCCATAGCGACCCAGAGCCCCATAGGGACCAATAGGGACCCATAGGGCCTGCCCCATAGAGACCAGAGCCCCATAGGGATCAATAGGGACCCATAGGGCCTGCCCCATAGCGACCCAGAGCCCCATAGGGATCAATAGGGACCCATAGGGCCTGCCCCATAGAGACCAGAGCCCCATAGGGATCAATAGGGACCCATAGGGCCTGCCCCATAGCGACCCAGAGCCCCATAGGGATCAATAGGGACCCATAGGGCCTGCCCCATAGCCACCACTGGAACCAATAGGGACCCATAGGGATCAATGGGGGCCAAGGGAGCCCCAGAGCTGCCCCACAGATCCCAGCCCCACAGATCCATACGATCCCACAGCTCCCAGCCCCATAGATCCAGCCCCATAGATCCATATGATCCCACATCTCCCAGCCCCATAGATCTATAAGATCCTAAAGCTCCAGCCCCACATCTCCCAGCCCCATAGACCCCTATGATCCCACATCTCCCAGCCCCACAGATCCATACGATCCCACATCTCCCAGCCCCATAGATCCATAGGATCCCACATCTCCCAGCCCCATAGATCCATAGGATCCCACATCTCCCAGCCCCACAGCTCGGGCCCCACATCTCCCAGCCCCACAGATCCATACGATCCCACATCTCCCAGCCCCACAGATCCATACGATCCCACATCTCCCAGCCCCATAGATCCATAGGATCCCACATCTCCCAGCCCCATAGATCCATAGGATCCCCCAGCTCCAGCCCCACAGCTCGGGCCCCACATCTCCCAGCCCCATAGATCCATACGATCCCACAGCTCCCAGCCCCATAGATCCATACGATCCCACATCTCCCAGCCCCACAGATCCATACGATCCCACATCTCCCAGCCCCATAGATCCATAGGATCCCACAGCTCCCAGCCCCATAGATCCATAGGATCCCCCAGCTCCAGCCCCACAGCTCGGGCCCCACATCTCCCAGCCCCATAGATCCATACGATCCCACAGCTCCCAGCCCCATAGATCCATACGATCCCACAGCTCCCAGCCCCATAGATCCATACGATCCCACATCTCCCAGCCCCACAGATCCATACGATCCCACATCTCCCAGCCCCATAGATCCATACGATCCCACAGCTCCCAGCCCCATAGATCAATAGGATCCCACAGCTCCAGCCCCACAGCTCGGGCCCCACATCTCCCAGCCCCATAGACCCCTATGATCCCACATCTCCCAGCCCCATAGATCCATACGATCCCACATCTCCCAGCCCCACAGATCCATAGGATCCCACATCTCCCAGCCCCATAGATCCATAGGATCCCACAGCTCCCAGCCCCATAGATCCATACGATCCCACATCTCCCAGCCCCACAGATCCATACGATCCCACATCTCCCAGCCCCACAGATCCATAGGATCCCACATCTCCCAGCCCCATAGATCCATAGGATCCCACATCTCCCAGCCCCATAGATCCATAGGATCCCACATCTCCCAGCCCCATAGATCCATACGATCCCACATCTCCCAGCCCCATAGATCCATACGATCCCACAGCTCCCAGCCCCATAGATCAATAGGATCCCACAGCTCCAGCCCCACAGCTCGGGCCCCACATCTCCCAGCCCCATAGACCCCTATGATCCCACATCTCCCAGCCCCATAGATCCATACGATCCCACATCTCCCAGCCCCATAGATCCATACGATCCCACATCTCCCAGCCCCATAGATCCATACGATCCCACATCTCCCAGCCCCATAGATCCATACAATCCCACATCTCCCAGCCCCATAGATCCATAGGATCCCACATCTCCCAGCCCCACAGATCCATACGATCCCACATCTCCCAGCCCCACAGATCCATACGATCCCACATCTCCAGCCCCACAGATCCATAGGATCCCACATCTCCCAGCCCCATAGATCCATAGGATCCCACATCTCCCAGCCCCATAGACCCCTATGATCCCACAGCTCCCAGCCCCATAGATCCATACGATCCCACATCTCCCAGCCCCACAGCTCAGGCCTCACATCTCCCAGCCCCATAGATCCCTAGGATCCCACATCTCCCAGCCCCACAGATCCATAGGATCCCCCAGCTCCGGCCCCACTCACCCCGCCAGCCCCCCGAAGACGTGGGTGACGTAGGCGTAGTCGCCCCCCGAGCGCGGGATGGCGACCCCCAGCTCGGCGTAGCACAGGGCCCCCACGGCCGTGATGGCCCCCGTGGCCCCCCACACGGCCAGCGCCAGCCCCACGGAGCCCGCGTTCTCCAGGACGCCCCGCGGAGACACGAAGATCCCCGACCCGATGATGTTCCCTGAGCGGGGAAGAAAAAACACGGAACAGAAGGAGCTGTGGGGCTGCCCCACGGCGAGACGCGGGGATGTGGGGCGCCCCTGAGCCATTATAGAGCTCTACGAGGGGCTCCCCGCTATGGGGCAGGAGGGATTGGGGTGCCCTATAGGTGCTAGAGAGCTCTAGGAGGGGCTCCCCGCTATGGGGCAGGGGGAATTGGGGTGCCCCACGGCGCTATGGGGCGCCCTATAGGTGCTATAGAGCTCTAGGAGGGGCTCCCCGCTATGGGGCAGGGGGAATTGGGGTGCCCTATAGGTGCTAGAGAGCTCTAGGAGGGGCTCCCCGCTATGGGGCAGGAGGGATTGGGGTGCCCTATAGGTGCTATAGAGCTCTAGGAGGGGCTCCCCGCTATGGGGCAGGGGGAATTGGGGTGCCCTATAGCCGCTATAGAGCTCTAGGAGGGGCTCCCCGCTATGGGGCAGGAGGGATTGGGGTGCCCCACGGCGCTATGGGGCGCCCTATAGGCGCTATAGAGCTCTAGGAGGGGCTCCCCGCTATGGGGCAGGGGGAATTGGGGTGCCCCACGGCGCTATGGGGCGCCCTATAGGTGCTATAGAGCTCTAGGAGGGGCTCCCCGCTATGGGGCAGGAGGGATTGGGGTGCCCCACGGCGCTATGGGGCGCCCTATAGCCGCTATAGAGCTCTAGGAGGGGCTCCCCGCTATGGGGCAGGGGGAATTGGGGTGCCCCACGGCGCTATGGGGCGCCCTGTAGGTGCTATAGAGCTCTAGGAGGGGCTCCCCGCTATGGGGCAGGGGGAATTGGGGTGCCCCACGGCGCTATGGGGCGCCCTATAGGTGCTATAGAGCTCTAGGAGGGGCTCCCCGGTATGGGGCAGGAGGGATTGGGGTGCCCCACGGCGCTATGGGGCGCCCTATAGGTGCTATAGAGCTCTAGGAGGGGCTCCCCGCTATGGGGCAGGAGGAATTGGGGTGCCCCACGGCGCTATGGGGCGCCCTGTAGGTGCTATAGAGCTCTAGGAGGGGCTCCCCGCTATGGGGCAGGAGGAATTGGGGTGCCCCACGGCGCTATGGGGCGCCCTGTAGGTGCTATAGAGCTCTAGGAGGGGCTCCCCGCTATGGGGCAGGAGGGATTGGGGTGCCCCACGGCGCTATGGGGCGCCCTGTAGGTGCTATAGAGCTCTAGGAGGGGCTCCCCGCTATGGGGCAGGAGGAATTGGGGTGCCCCACAGCGCTATGGGGCGCCCTATAGGCGCTATAGAGCTCTAGGAGGGGCTCCCCGCTATGGGGCAGGGGGAATTGGGGTGCCCCACAGCGCTATGGGGCGCCCTATAGGTGCTATAGAGCTCTAGGAGGGGCTCCCCGCTATGGGGCAGGAGGGATTGGGGTGCCCCACGGCGCTATGGGGCACCCTATAGGTGCTATAGAGCTCTAGGAGGGGCTCCCCGCTATGGGGCAGGGGGAATTGGGGTGCCCCACGGCGCTATGGGGCGCCCTATAGCCGCTATAGAGCTCTAGGAGGGCTCCCCGCTATGGGGCAGGAGGGATTGGGGTGCCCCACGGCGCTATGGGGCGCCCTATAGGTGCTATAGAGCTCTAGGAGGGGCTCCCCGCTATGGGGCAGGGGGAATTGGGGTGCCCCACGGCGCTATGGGGTGCCCTATAGCCGCTATAGAGCTCTAGGAGGGGCTCCCCGCTATGGGGCAGGGGGAATTGGGGTGCCCCACGGCGCTATGGGGAGGGATTTTGGGGTCCCTGGGGGAGATTTGGGGGGAAAAAAGAGAGATTTGGGGTGATTTGAGGGATTGGGGAGGGATTTTGGGGTCCCTGGGATGGTATTTGGGGGGATACAGATGGATTTGGGGGGGAAACTGAGGGATTTGGGGGGGAAACTGAGGGATTTGGGGGGGAAACTGAGGGATTTGGGGGTCCCTGGGATGCGATTGGGGGGATACAGATGGATTTGGGGGGGAAACTGAGGGATTTGGGGGGGAAACTGAGGGATTTTGGGGTCCCTGGGATAAGATTGGGGGGAAACAGATGGATTTGGGGGGGAAACTGAGGGATTTGAGGGGGCTGCGGAGGGATTTTGGGGTCCCTGGGATGAGACTGGGGGGAAACTGAGGGATTTGGGGGGGAAACTGAGGGATTTGAGGGGGAAACTGAAGGATTGGGGGGGAAAACTGAGGGATTGGGGGGTCCCTGGGATGAGATTTGGGGGAAACTGAGGGATTTGGGGGGGACACTGAGGGATTGGGGGGGAAAACTGAGGGATTTGAGGGGAAACCGAGGGATTTGGGGGTCCCTGGGATGAGATTTGGGGGAAACCGAGGGATTTGAGGGGGAACCTGAGGGATTTGAGGGGAAACTAAGGGATTTTGGGGGGGAACCGAGGGATTTGGGGGGGAACCTGAGGGACTGGAGGGGAAACAGATGGATTTGAGGGGAAACCGAGGGATTTGGGGGGGAAACTGATGGATTTGAGGGGGAAACAGATGGATTTGGGGGGGAAACAGATGGATTTGGGGGGGAAACCAAGGGATTTGAGGGGGAAACAGATGGATTTGAGGGGGAACCGAGGGATTTGGGGGGGAAACAGATGGATTTGGGGGGAAACAGATGGATTTGAGGGGAAAACAGATGGATTTGAGGGGAAACCGAGGAATTTGAGGGGGAAACAGATGGATTTGGGGGGGAAACAGATGGATTTGGGGGGGAAACCAAGGGATTTGAGGGGGAAACAGATGGATTTGGGGGGAAACAGATGGATTTGAGGGGGAACCGAGGAATTTGAGGGGGAAACAGATGGATTTGGGGGGGAAACAGATGGATTTGGGGGGGAAACAGATGGATTTGGGGGGGAAACCGAGGGATTTGAGGGGAAACCGAGGGATTTGGGGGGGAAACCGAGGGATTTGAGGGGGAAACCGAGGGATTTGAGGGGAAACCGAGGGATTTGGGGGGGGAACCGAGGGATTTGGGGGGGAAACCGAGGGATTTGATGGGGAAACCGAGGGATTTGGGGGGGGAACCGAGGGATTTGGGGGGGGAAACGAGGGATTTGAGGGGGGAACCGAGGGATTTGGGGGGGGAACCGAGGGATTTGGGGGGGAAACCGAGGGATTTGGGGGGGAACCGAGGGATTTGGGGGGGAACCGAGGGATTTGGGGGGGAAACCGAGGGATTTGAGGGGGGAAACCGAGGGATTTGGGGGGGGAACCGAGGGATTTGGGGGGGGAACCGAGGGATTTGGGGGGGAACCGAGGGATTTGGGGGGGAACCGAGGGATTTGAGGGGGGAACCGAGGGATTTGAGGGGGGAACCGAGGGATTTGGGGGGGAACCGAGGGATTTGGGGGGGAACCGAGGGATTTGGGGGGGAACCGAGGGATTTGGGGGGGAAACAGATGGATTTGGGGGGGAAACGAGGGATTTGAGGGGGAACCGAGGGATTTGGGGGGGAAACAGATGGATTTGGGGGGGAAACAGATGGATTTGGGGGGGGAAACGAGGGATTTGAGGGGGAATCGAGGGATTTGGGGGGGAATCGAGGGATTTGGGGGGGAAACAGATGGATCTGGGGGGGAAACAGATGGATTTGAGGGGAAACTGGGGGATTTGATGGGGGAACCGAGGGATTTGGGGGGGAAACAGATGGATTTGGGGGGGAAACAGATGGATTTGGGGGGGAACCGAGGGATTTGAGGGGAAACTGAGGGATTTGGGGGGGGGGAACCGAGGGATTTGAGGGGGAAACAGATGGATTTGGGGGGGAACCGAGGGATTTGAGGGGAAACTGGGGGATTTGATGGGGGAACCGAGGGATTTGGGGGGGAAACAGATGGATTTGGGGGGGAAACAGATGGATTTGGGGGGGAACCGAGGGATTTGAGGGGAAACTGGGGGATTTGATGGGGGAACCGAGGGATTTGGGGGGGAAACAGATGGATTTGAGGGGGAACCGAGGGATTTGAGGGGAAACCGAGGGATTTAGGGGGGGAACCGAGGGATTTGGGGGGGAAACCGAGGGATTTGGGGGG
>JAUNZM010002506.1:0-13294 GCA_033459285.1 Clamator glandarius | reverse complement strand
TAGAAGGGTCCTAGGGGCTCTAGAAGGGTCTGGGGCATTCAGAAGGGTCCTTCGGGCCTCTAGAAGGGTCTGGAGTCTATTAGAAGAGTCCGGGGGGCTCTAGATGGGTCTGGGGTCATTTAGAAGGGTCCTGGGGGGCTCTAGAAGGGTCTGGGGCTTTCAGAAGTGTCCTGGGGGGCTCTAGAAGGGTTTGGAAGTTTTTACAAGCGTCCTGGGGTCTGTAGAAGGGTCTGGGTGCTTTTAGAAGGGTCCTGTGGGGCTCTAGAAGGATCTGGGGGCTTTCAGAAGGGTCGTGGGGGCCTCTAGAAGGGTCTAGGGGCTTTTAGAAGGGTCCGGGGAGCTCTAGAAGGGTCTGGGGGCTTTTAGAAGGGTCCTGGGGTGCTCTAGAAGGGTCTGGGGGCTTTTAGAAGGGTCCTAGTGTGCTCTAGAAGGTACGGGGGGGCTTAAGAGGGGCCCTGGGGCCTCTAAAAATGTCTAGTGTCTTTTAGAAGGGTCCTGGGGGACTCTATAAGGGTCTGGAGGATTTTAAATGGGTCCGGGGGCGCTCTAGAAGGGTCTGGGTGCTTTTAGAAGGGTCCTGGGTTGCTCTAGAAGAGTCTGGGGGCTTTTATAGGGTCCTGGGGGTCTGTAGAAGGGTCTGGGGGCTTTCAGAAGGGTCCTGGGGGACACTAGAAGGGTCTGGGTGCTTTTAGAAGGGTACAGGGGGGCTCTAAAAGGGTCTGGGTGCTTTTAGAATGGTCCTGGGGGCCTCTAGAAGGGTCTGGGGGCTTTTAGAAGGGTCCTGGGATGCTCTAGAAGGGTCTGGGGGCTTTTAGAAGAATCCGGGGAGGGTCTAGATTAGTCTGGGGGCTTTTAGAAGGGTCCTTGGGTCCTCTAGAAGGGTCTGGGTTCTTTTAGAAAGGTCCTGGGGTGCTCTAGAATGGTCTGGGGGCTTTTAGAAGGATTCGGGGTGGGTCTAGAATGGTCTGGGGGCTTTTAGAATGGTCCTGGGAGGCTCTAGAAGGGTCTGGGTGCTTTTAGAAGGGTCCTGTGGGGCTCTAGAAGGGTCTGGGGGCTTTTAGAAGTGTCCTGGGTGTCTCTAGAAGGGTCTGTAGGCTTTTATAGGGTCCTCGGGGTCTGTAGAAGTGTCTGGGTGCTTTTAGAAGGGTCCTGTGGGGCTCTAGAAGGTTCTGGGGGCTTTCAGAAGGGTCCTGGGGGCCTCTAGAAGGGTCTAGGGGCTTTTAGAAGGGTCCGGGGGGGCTCTAGAAGGGTCTGGGGGCTTTTAGAAGGGTCCTGGGGTGATCTGGAAGGGTCTGGGGACTTTTAGAAGGGTCCTGGGCTGCTCTAGAAGGGACGGGGTGCCTTAAGAGGGGCCCTGGGGGGCTCTAGAATGGTCTGGGGTCTTTTAGAAGGGTCCTGGGGTGCTATAGAAGGGTCTGGGGCCTTTTAGAATGGTCCTGGGGATCTCTAGAAGTGTCTGGGGGCTTTTAGAATTATCCGGAGAGCGTCTAGAAGATTCTGCGGCCTTTTAGAAGGGTCCTGGGGGGCTCTAGAAGGGTCTGGGGGCTTTTAGAAGGGTCTTGGCGTGCTCTAAAATGGTCTGGGGGCCTTAAGATGGGCCCTGGGTACATCTAGAAGGGTGTGGGGGCTTTTAGAAGGGTCCTGGGGGACTCTAGAAGGGTGTGGGGGCTTTTAGAAGGGTCCTGGGGGGCTCTAGAAGGGTCTGGGGGCTTTTAGAAGGGCCCTGGGAGGATCTAGAAGGGTATGGGGGCTTTTAGAAGGATCCGGGGAGGGTCTAGAAGGGTCTGGGGGCTTTTAGAAGGGTCCTGGTTGCCTCTAGAAGGGTCTCGGGACTTTTAGAAGGGTCCTGGGGGCCTCTAGAAGGGTCTGGGGTCTTTTAGAATGGTCCTGGGGGGCTCTAGAAGGGTCTGGGGGCTTTTAGATGTGTCCTGGGGGGCTCTAGAATGGTCTGGGGTCTTTTAGAAGTGTCCTGGGGGGTCTTGAAGGGTCTGGGGGCATTTAGAATGGTCCTGGGAGGCTCTAGAAGGGTCTGGGTGCTTTTAGAAGGGTCCTGGGGGGCTCTAGAAGGGTCTAGAGGCTTTTAGAAGGGTCCTGGGTGCCTCTAGAAGGGTCTGGGTGCGTTCAGAAGGGTCCTGGGAGGCTCTGGAAGGGTCTGGGTGCTTTTATAAGGGTCCTGGGGGCCTCTAGAAGTGTCTGGTGGCTTTTAGAAGGGTCCGGGGGGGGCTCTAGAAGGGTCTGGGGACTTTTAGAAGGGTCATGGTGGCCTCTAGACAAGTCTGGGGGCTATTAGAAGGGTCCTGGGGGCTTGTAGAAGGGTCCTGGGGGGGGCTAGAATGGTCTGGGATCTTTTAGAAGGGTCTTGGGTGGCTCTAGGAGTTTCTGGGGGCTTTCAGAATGGTCCTGGGGGTCTCTAGAAGGGTCTGGGTGCTTTTAGAACGGTCCTGGGGGGCTCAAGAATGGTCTGGGTGCTTTTAGAAGGGTCCTGTGGGGCTCTAGAAGGTTCTGGGGGCTTTCAGAAGGGTCCTGGGGGCCTCTAGAAGGGTCTAGGGGCATTTAGAAGGGTCCGGGGGGGCTCTAGAAGGGTCTGGGGGCTTTTAGAAGGGTCCTGGGGTGCTCTAGAAGGGTCTGGGGGCTTTTAGAAGGGTCCTGGGGGGCTCTAGAAGGGATGGGGTGGCTTAAGAGGGGCCCTGGGTCCTCTAGAAGGGTCTGGGGGCTTTTAGAAGGGTCCTGGGGGGCTCTAGAAGGGTCTGGGGGCTTTTAGAAGGGTCCTGGGATCCTCTAGAAGGGTCTCGGGGCTTTTAGAAGGATCCGGGGAGGGTCTAGAAGGGTCTGGGGGCTTTTAGAAGGGTCTTGGGAGGCTCTAGAAGGGTCTGGGGCCTTTTCAAAGGAACCTGAACGTCTCCAGAAGGGTCTGGGGGCTTTTGGAAGGGTCCTTGAGGGCTCTAGAATGGTCTGGGTCCTTTGTACTTAGCTGGCAGGGGAGACACCCTGATCAAGCAGGTGCTTTTCCCAGGCCAGGCTCATCCTTTGCACTCCGGGTGTGCTGAGCCCTGCGAATTCCCCAAATGTGCAAAATTAAAATTTTTGCTCTAGAAGCACCCAGACCCTTCTAGAGCCCCCCAGGAACCTTCTAAAAGCACCCAGACACTTTTAGAGCCCCCAGTGTGCTTCTCAAAGCCCCCGGACTTTCTAGAGCCCCCCAAAACCTTATAAAGGCCCCCAAAATCTTATAAAGCCCCCCAGGCCCTACTAAACCCCCTTAGGACCCTTCTACAATACCCTAGACCCTTCTAGAGCCACCGAGGACCCTTCTAAAAGACCCCAAACCCTTCCGGAGCCCCTTAGGAACCTTTTTAGAGACCCTAGACCCTCCTAGATCCTTCAAGGACTCTTCTAAAAGCCCCCAGATACTTCTAGGGGTTAGAGGCAGGGTTAGGGTTAGGGTTAGGGTTAGGGTTAGGGTTAGGGTTAGGGTTAGGGTTAGGGTTAGGGTTAGGGTTAGGGTTAGAGTTAGGGTTAGGGTTAGGGTTAGGGTTAGAGTTAGGGTTAGGGTTAGAGTTAGGGTTAGGTTTAGGGTTAGGGTTAGAGTTAGGGTTAGGGTTAGGGTTAGGGTTAGGGTTAGGGTTAGGGTTAGGGTTAGGGTTAGAGTTAGGGTTAGGGTTAGGGTTTGGGTTTGTGTTAGAGTTAGGGTTAGAGTAAGAGTTAGGGTTAGGGTAAGAGTTAGGGTTAGGGATAGGGTTAGGAACCTTTTTTAGCCCTACAGGACCCATCTAAAAGCACTCAGACCATTCAACATCCCCTCAGGACCCTCCTAACTGTCCCCAGATCCTTCTAGAGCCCACCAGGACCATTCTAAAAGACCCAGACCCCTCTAGAGCCCCCCAAAACCATTCTAAAAGCCCCCAGACCCTTCTAGAGCCCCCCAGGACCCTTCTAATAGCCCCCAGAGCCTTCTAGAGCCCCCCAGGACGCTTCTAAAAGCCCTAACACCCTTCTAGAGCCCCCCAGGACCCATCTAAAAGCACCCAGACCCTTCTACATCCCCACAGAACCCTTCTAAAAGCCCCCAGACCCTTCTAGAGCCACCCAGGTCCCTTCTAAAAGCACCCAGACCCTTCTAGATGCACCCAGGACCCTTCTGAAAGCACCCAGACCCTTCTAGACCATCCCCGGATCATTCTAAAAGCACCCAGACCCATCTAGAGCCCACCAGGACTCTTCTAAAACCCTCCAGACCCTTCTAGTGGCCCCCAGGACCCTTCTGAATGCCCCCAGACCCTTCTAGACCCCCCAGGACCCTTCTAAAAGCCTCCAGACCCTTCTAGAGCTCCCCAGGACCCTTCTAAATACACCCAGACATTTCTAGCGCCCCCCAGGACCCTTCTAAAAGCCCCCAGACCCATCTAGAGCTCCCCAGGACCCTTCTAAAAGCCCCCAGACCCTTCTAGAGCCCCCCAGGACCCTTCTAAAAGCACCCAGACCCTTCGAGAGCCCCACAGGACCCTTCTAAAAGCCACCAGACCCTTCTAGACCCTCCCCGAATCCTTCTAAAAGCACTCAGACCCTTCTAGAGACACGCAGGACCCTTCTAAAAGCCCCCAGACCCTTCTAGAGCCTCCCAGGACCGTTCTAAAAGCCCCCAGACAATTCTAGAGCTCCCCAGGACCCTTCTAAAATCCCCCAGACCCTTCTAGAGGACCCCAGTGCCCCTCTAATGTTCCCCAGACCCATCTAGAGCCCCCAAGGACCCTTCTA
Source organism: Clamator glandarius (assembly GCA_033459285.1). NCBI lineage: Eukaryota > Metazoa > Chordata > Aves > Cuculiformes > Cuculidae > Clamator > Clamator glandarius. Next base: position 8,539 of record JAUNZM010002506.1, on the reverse strand, counting down.
AAAGCCCCCAGAGCCTTCTAGACCCTCCCTGGATCCTTCTAATAGCACCCAGACCCTTCTAGAGCCCCCCAGGACCCTTCTACAAGACCTCCGAACCCTTCTAGAGCCTCTACGGACCCTTCTAAAAGCCCCCGGACCCTTCTAGAGCCCCCCAGGACCCATCTAAAAGCCCCCAGACCCTTCTACAGCCACACAGGACCCTTCTGAAAGCACCCAGACCCTTCTAGAGCCACCCAGGACCCTTCTAAAAGAACCTAGACCCTTCTACACCCTCCCCGGATCATTCTAAAAGCACCCAGACCCTTCTACAGCCTCCCAGGACCCTTCTAAAATCCTTCAGACCCTTCTAGAAGCCCCCAGGACCCTTCTGAAAGCCCCCAGAGCCTTGTAGATGCCCCCAGGACCCTTCTAAAAGCAACCACACCCTTCTAGAGCCCCCCAGGACGCTTCTAAAAGCCCCCAGACCATTCTAGAGCCACCCAGAACCCTTCTAAAAGCTCCTAGACCCTTCTAGAGGCCCCCAAGATCCTTCTAAAAGCCCCCAGACCCTTCTAGAGCCCCCCGGGACCCTTCTAAATGCCCCCAGACCATTCTAGAGCCACCCAGGACATTTCTAAAAGCACCCAGACCCTTCTAGCGCCCACCAGGACCCTTCTAAAAGCAACCAGACCATTCTAGAGCCACCCAGGCCCCTTCTAAAATCACCCAGACACTTCTAGAGCCTCCCAGGACCCTTCTAAAAATCCTCAGACCCATCTAGAGGCCCCCAGGACCCTTCTAAAAGTCCCCAGAGCCATCTAGATGCCCCCAGGACACTTCTAAAAGCCCCCAGACCCTTCTAAAGACCCCCAGGACCCTTCTAAAAGCACCCAGACCCTTCTAGAGCCCCCCAGGACCCTTCTAAAAGAACCCAGACGCTTCTAGATCACCACAGGACCCTTCTAAAAGCCCCCAGACCCTTCTAGACCCTCCCCGAATCCTTCTAAAACACCCAGACCCTTCTAGAGCCTCCCAGGACCCTTCTAATATCCCGCAGACATTTCTAGAGCCCCCGAGGACCCTTCTAAGAGCATCCAGACCATTCTAGATCCCCCCAGGACCCTTCTAAAAGCCCCCAGACCCTTCTAGAGACCCGCAGGACCCTTCTAAAAGCCCCCAGACCCTTCTATATTCCCCCAGGACCCTTCTAAAAGACTCCAGACCCTTCTAGAGCTCCCCAGGACCCTTCTAAAATCCCCCAGACCCTTCTAGAGGCCGCCAGGGCTCCTCTAATGGTCCCCAGACCCTTCTAGAGCCCCCAAGGACCCTTCTAAAAGCCCCCAGAGCCTTCTAGACCCTCCCCGGATCCTTCTAATAGCACCCAGACCCTTCTAGAGCCCGCCAGGACCCTTCTAAAAGCCCCCAGACCCTTCTAGAGCCTCCACGGACACTTCTAAAAGCAACCAGACCCTTCTAGAGCCTCCCAGGACCCTTTTAAAATCCCTCAGACACTTCTAGAGGCAGCCAGGAACCTTCTAAAATACCCCAGAGCCTTCAAGATGCCCCCAGGACAATTCTAAAAGACCTCACACCCTTCTAGAGCCCCCCAGGAACCTTCTAAAAGCCCCCAGACCCTTCTAGAGACCCGCAGGACCCTTCTAATAGCACTCAGACCCTTCTAGAGTCTACCAGGACCCTTCTAAAAGCACCCAGACCTTTCTAGAGCTCCCCAGGACAATTCTAAACTCCCCCAGACCATTCCAGAGCCCACCAGGACGCTTCTAAATGCACCCAGACCCATCTAGAGCACCCCAGGACTCTTCTAAAAGCCTCCAGGCCCTTCTAGAGGCACCCAGGACCCTTCTGAATGCCCCCAGACCCTTCTAGAGCCCCCCAGGACTCTTCTAAAAGACCCCAGACCATTCCAGAGGCCCTCAGGACCCTTCTGAAAGCGCCCAGACCCTTCTAGAGCAACCCAGGACCCTTCTAAATGCACCCAGACACTTCTAGCGCCACCCAGGACCCTTCTAAAAGCCCCCAGACCCTTCTAGCGCTCCCCAGGACCCTTCTAAAAGTCCCCAGACACTTCTGGACCATCCAGGACCCTTCTAAAAGCACCCAGACCCTTCTAGAGCCCCCCAGGACACTTCTAACAGCCCCCAGACCATTCTAGACCCACCCCGAATCCTTCTAAAAGCGCCCAGACCATTCTAGAGCCCCCAAGGACCCTTCTAAAAGCCTCCAGACCCTTCTAGAGACACGCAGGACCCTTCTAAAAGACCCCAGACCATTCTAGAGCCTTCCAGGACCCTTCTAAAAGCCCCCAGACAATTCTAGAGCTCCCCAGGACCCTTCTAAAATCTCCCAGACCCTTCTAGAGGACCCCAGTGCCCCTCTAATGGTCCCGAGACCCTTCTATAGCCCCCAAGGACCCTTCTAAAAGCTCCCAGACCCTTCTAGACCCTCCCAGGATCCTTCTAATAGCCCCCAGACCCTTCTAGAGCCCCACAGGACCCTTCTAAAAGCCCCCAGACCCTTCTAGAGCCTCCACGGACCCTTCTGAAAGCCCCCGGACCCTTCCAGAGACCCCCAGGACCCATCTAAAGCCCCAAACCCTTCTACTGCCACACAGGACCATTCTAAAAGCACCCAGACCCTTCTAGAGCCACCCAGGACCCTTCTAAAAGCACCTAGACCCTTCTAGAGGCCCCCAGGACCCATCTAAAAGCCCCCAGAGCTTTCTATTGGCCCCCTGGACCCTTCAAAAAGCCCCCAGACCCTTCTAGAGCCTCCCAGGACCCTTCTAAAAGCACCCAGACCCTTCTAGAGCCCCCCAGGACCATTCTAAAAGCCCCCAGACCCTTCTAGAGCCTCGCACGACCCTTCTAAAAGTCCCCAGACCCTTCTAGAAACCCTACAGGACCCTTCTAAAAGCCCTCAGACCCTTCTAGCGTCTCCCAGGACCCTTCTAAAAGCTCCCAGACCCTTCTAGAGCAACCCAGGACCCTTCTAAAAACACCCAGACCCTTCTAGAGCCCCCTAGGACCCTTCTCAAAGACCCCAGAGCCTTCTAGAGTCCTCCAGGGCCCTTCTAAAAGCCCCCAGACCCTTCTAGAGACACGCAGGACCCTTCTAAAAGACCCCAGACCCTTCTAGATTCCCCCAGGACCCTTGTAAAAGCCCCCAGACCCTTCTAGAGCTCCTCAGGACCCTTCTAAAATCCCCCAGACCCTTCTAGAGGACCCCAGGGCTCCTCTAATGGTCCCCAGACCCTTCTAGAGCCACCAAGGACCCTTCTAAATGCCCCCAGAGCCTTCTAGACCCTCCCCGGATCCTTCTAATAGCCCCCAGACCCTTCTAGAGCCCCCCAGGACCCATCTAAAAGCCCCCAGACCCTTCTACAGCCCCACAGGACCCTTCTAAAAGCCCCCAGACCCTTCTAGAGCCACCCAGGACCTTTCTGAAAGCACCCAGACCCTTCTAGAGGCCCCCAGGACCCTTCTGAAAGCACCCAGACCCTTCTAGAGCTCCCAAGGACCCTTCTAAAAGCCGCCAGACACTTCTAGAGCCTCCCCGGATCCTTCTAAAATCCTCCAGACATTTGTAGAGCCCCCCAGGACCCTTCTAAAAGCACCCAGACCCTTCTAGACCATCCCCGGATCCTTCTAAAACCACCCAGACCCATCTGGATCCTCCCAGGACCTTTCTAAAAGCCCCCAGAACATTCTAGATGACCCAGGACCCTTCTAAAAGCCCCCAGACCCTTCTAGAGCCCCCCAGGACATTTCTGAAAGCCCCCAGACCCTTCTAGAGCCCCCCAGGACCTTTCTAAATGACCCCAGACCCATCTAGAGCCCCCCAGGACTCTTCTAATAGACTCCAGACCCTTCTAGAGGCCCGAAGGATCCTTCTGAATGTCCCCAGACCCTTCTAGAGCCCCCTAGGACCCTTCTATAAAGCCTCCAGACCCTTCTAGAGGCCCCCAGGACCCTTCTAAAAGAACCCAGACACTTCTAGCGCCCTCAGGACCCTTCTAAAAGACCCCAGACCCTTCTAGAGCCCCCCAGGACCCTTCTAAATGCCCCCAGACCCTTGTAGAGCCCCCCAGGACCCTTCTAAAAGCATTCAGACTATTCTAGAGGACCGCAGGACCCTTCTAAAATCCCCCAGACCCTTCTAGAACACCCCAGGACCCTTCTAAAATAGCCCAGACGATTCTAGAGCCCCCCAGGACTCTTCTAAATGCCCCCAGACACTTCTAGAGAGCCCAGGGCCCGTCTAAAATCACCCAGACCCTTCTAGAGAACCCCAGGACCCTTCTAAAACCTCCCAGACCCTTCTAGACCCTCCCCGGATCTTTCTAAAAGCCCCCAGACCCTTCTAGAGCCCCCCAGGACCATTCTCAAAGACTCCAGACCCTTCTAGAGACCCCAGGACCCTTCTAAAAGACCCCAGACCCTTCTAGATCCTCCCCGTATCATTCTAAATGCCCCCAGACCCTTCTAGAGGACCCCAGGACCCTTATAAAAGCCGCCAGACCCTTCTAGAGCCTCCCCGGATCATTCTAAAAGCCCATAGACGCTTCTAGATGCCCCCAGGACCATTCTAAAACCCTCCAGACATTTGTAGAGCCTCCCAGGACCCTTCTAAACGCCCCCAGACCCTTCTAGAACCTCCCCGGATCCTTCTAAAAGTACCCAGACCCATCTGGATCCTCCCAGGACCCTTCTAAAAGACCCCAGACCTTTCTAGAGGCCCCCAGGATCCTTCTAAAATCCCCCAGACCCTTCTAGAGCACCCAGGACCCTTCTAAATGCCCCCAGACCCTTCTAGAGCCCCCCAGGACCTTCTAAAAGCCTCCAGACTTTTCTAGAGGCCCGCAGGACCCTTCTGAAAGCCCCCAGACCCTTCTAGATCCGCTCAGGACCCTTCTAAAAGACCCCAGACCATTCTAGAGACTTCCATAACTCCTCTAAAAGACCCCAGACCCTTCTAGAGAAGCCCAGGGCTCCTATAAAAGCACCCAGACCCTTCTAGAGCTCCCCAGGACCCTTCTAAAATCCCTCAGACCCTTCTAGAGCCCCCCAGGACCCTTCTAAAATCCCCCAGACCCTTCTAGAACCGCCCAGGACCCTTCTAAAACCACCCAGACCGTTCTAGACCCTCCCCGGATCCTTCTAAAAGCCCCCACACCCTTCTAGAGCCACCCAGGACCCTTCAAAAAGCCTCCAGACCATTCTAGAGCCCCCCAGGACCCTTCTAAAAGCCCCCAGACCCTTCTAGAGATTCCACGTATCCTTCTAAAAGCCCCCAGACCCTTCTAGAGCCCCCCAGGACCCTTCTAAATACACCCAAACACTTCTAGCGACCCCCAGGACCCTTCTGAAAGCCCCAGACCCTTCTAGAGCTCCCCAGGACTCTTCTAAAAAGCCCCAGACCCTTCTAGAGCCCCCCAGGACCAGTCTAAAAGACCCCAGACCCTTCTAGAGCTCCACAGGACCCTTCTAAAAGCCCCAGACCCTTCTAGACCCTCCCCGAATCCTTCTAAAAGCACCCAGACCCTTCTAGACCATCCCCGGACCCTTCTAAAAGGCCGCAGAGACTTCTAGATGCACCCAGGACCATTCTAAAAGCCCTCACACTCTTCTAGAGCCCACCAGGACCCTTCTAAAAGACGCCAGACCCTTCTAGAACCCCCCAGGACCCTTCTAAAAGCCCCCAGACGCTTCTAGAGACCCGCAGGACCCTTCTAAATGCACCCAGACCCTTCTAGATTCTCCCAGGACCCTTCTAAAAGCCCCCAGACCCTTCTAGAGCTCCCCAGGACCCTTCTAAAAGCCCCAAGACCCTTCTAGATCTCCCCAGGACCCTTCTAAAAGCCCCCAGACCCTTCTAGAGGCCCCCAGGACCCTTCTAAAAGCACCCAGCCGCTTCTAGAGCACCACAGGACCTTTCTAAAAGCCCCCAGACCCTTCTAGACCCTCCCCGAATCCTTCTAAAAGCAACCAGACCCTTCTAGAGCCTCCCAGGACCCTTTTAAAATCCCTCAGACACTTCTAGAAGCCCCAGGACCCTTCTAAAAGCCATCAGAGTCTTCGAGATGCCCCCAGGACCCTTCTAAAAGACCTCACACCCTTCTAGAGCCCCCCAGGACCATTCGAAAAGAACCCAGACCCTTCTAGAGACCCGAAGGACCCTTCTAATAGCACTCAGACCCTTCTAGAGTCTCCCAGGACCCTTCTAAAAGCACCCAGACCCTTCTAGAGCTCCCAAGGACCTATCTAAACTCCCCCAGACCCTTCTAGAGCCCCCCAGGACCATTCTAAATGTCCCCAGACCCATCTAGACCCCCCCAGGACTCTTCTAAAAGCATCCAGACCCTTCTAGAGGCCCCCAGGACCCTTCTGAATGCCCCCAGACCCTTCTAGAGCCCCCCAGAACTCTTCTAAAAGCCTCCAGACCCTTCTAGAGGCCCCCAGGACCCTTCTGAAAGCCCCCAGACCCTTCTAGAGCTCCCCAGGACCCTTCTAAATGCACCCAGACACTTTTAGCGCCACCCAGGACCCTTCTAAAAGACCCCAGACCCTTCTAGAGCTCCCCAGGACCCTTCTAAAAGCACCCAGACCCTTCTAGAGCCCCCCAGGACCCTTCTAAAAGCACCCAGACCCTTCTAGAGCCCCACAGGACCCTTCTAAATGCCCCCAGACTCTTCTAGACCCTCCCCGAATCCTTCTAAAAGCACCCAGACCATTCCAGAGCCTCCCTGGACCCTTCTAAAATCCCTCAGACACTTCTAGAGGCCCACAGGACACTTCTAAAAGCACCCAGAGCCTTCTAGATGCCCCCAGGACCATTCTAAAAGCCCTCACACCCTTCTAGAGCACCCCAGGACCATTCTAAAAGCCCCCAGACCCTTCTAGAGCCCCCCAGGACCCTTCTAAAAGCCCCCAGACCCTTCTAGAGACCCGCAGGACCCTTCTAAATGTCCACAGACCCTTCTAGAGTCTCCCAGGACCCTTCTAAAAGCCCCCAGACCCTTCTAGAGCTCCCCAGGACCCTTCTAAAATACCCCAGACCCCTCTAGAGGCCCCCAGGGCTCCTCTAGTGGTCCCCACACCCTTCTAGAGCAACCAAGGACCCTTCTAAAAGCCCCCAGACCCTTCTAGAGACACGCAGGACCCTTCTAAAAGCCCCCAGACCCTTCTAGATTCCCCCAGGACCCTTGTAAAAGCCCCCAGACCCTTCTAGAGCTCCTCAGTACCCTTCTAAAATCCCCCAGACCCTTCTAGAGGACCCCAGGGCTCCTCTAATGGTCCCCAGACCCTTCTAGAGCCACCAAGGACCCTTCTAAATGCACCCAGAGCCTTCTAGACCCTCCCCGGATCCTTCTAATAGCCCCCAGACCCTTCTAGAGCCCCCCAGGACCCTTCTAAAAGCACCCAGACCCTTCTAGAGCCTCCACGGACCCTTCTAAAAGCCGCCAGACACTTCTAGAGCCTCCCCGGATCCTTCTAAAATCCTCCAGACATTTGTAGAGCCCCCCAGGACCCATCTAAAAGCCCCCAGACCCTTCTACAGCCCCACAGGACCCTTCTAAAAGCCCCCAGACCCTTCTAGAGCCACCCAGGACCTTTCTGAAAGCACCCAGACCCTTCTAGAGCCCCCCAGGACCCTTCTGAAAACACCCAGACCCTTCTAGAGCTCCCAAGGACCCTTCTAAAAGCCGCCAGACACTTCTAGAGCCTCCCCGGATCCTTCTAAAATCCTCCAGACATTTGGAGAGCCCCCCAGGACCCTTCTAAAAGCACCCAGACCCTTCTAGACCATCACCGGATCTTTCTAAAACCACCCAGACCCATCTGGATCCTCCCAGGACCTTTCTAAAAGCCCCCAGACCATTCTAGATGACCCAGGACCCTTCTAAAAGCACCCAGACTTTTCTAGAGCCCCCCAGGACACTTCTGAAAGCCCCCAGACCCTTCTAGAGCCCCCCAGGACCCTTCTAAATGACCCCAGACCCATCTAGAGCCCCCCAGGACTCTTCTAATAGACTCCAGACCCTTCTAGAGGCCCGAAGGACCCTTCTATAAAGCCTCCAGACCCTTCTAGAGGCCCCCAGGACCCTTCTAAAAGCCCCCAGACCCTTCTAGAGACACCCAGGACCCTTCTAAAAGCACCCAGACACTTCTAGCGCCCTCAGGACCCTTCTAAAAGCCCCAAGACCCTTCTAGAGCTCCCCAGGACCCTTCTAAAAGCCCCCAGACCCTTCTAGAGGCCCCCAGGATCCTTCTAAAAGCAACCAGACCCTTCTAGAGCCTCCCAGGACCCTTTTAAAATCCCTCAGACACTTCTAGAGGCCCCCAGGACCCTTCTAAAAGCCATCAGAGTCTTCGAGATGCCCCCAGGACCCTTCTAAAAGACCTCACACCCTTCTAGAGCCCCCCAGGACCATTCTAAAAGAACCCAGACCCTTCTAGAGACCCGAAGGACCCTTCTAAAAGCACTCAGACCCTTCTAGAGTCTCCCAGGACCCTTCTAAAAGCACCCAGACCCTTCTAGA
>JAUNZM010002504.1:0-22000 GCA_033459285.1 Clamator glandarius | reverse complement strand
TTCTAAAAGCTCCCAGACCCTTCTAGAGGCCCCCAGGACCATTCTAAAATCCCCCAGACCCTTCTAGAGCCCCCCAGGACCCTTCTACAAGCCCCCAGACCCTTCTAGAGCCACCCAGGACCCTTCTAAAAGCACCCAGACCCTTCTAGAGCATCCGAGGACCCTTCTAAAAGCACCCAGACCCTTCTAGAGCATCCCAGGACCCTTCTAAAAGCCCCCAGACCCTTCTAGAGGCCCCTAGGAACCTTCTAAAAGCCCCCAGAACCCTCTAGAGCCACCCAGGACTCTTCTAAAAGCCCCCAGACCCTTCTAGAGCCTCCCAGGACCCTTCTAAAAGCACCCAGACCCTTCTAGAGCCCCCCAGGACCATTCTAAATGCCCCCAGACCTTTCTAGACCCTCCCCGGATCATTCTAAAAGCACCCAGACCCTTCTAGAGGCCCCCAGGACCCTTCTAAAAGCCCCCAGACCATTCTAGAGCCCCCCATTACCCTTCTAAAGGCCCCCAGACCCTTCTAGACCCTCCCCGGATCATTCTAAAAGCCCCCAGATTCTTCTAGAGCCTCCCAGGACCCTTCTAATAGCCCCCCGACCTTTCTAGACCCTCTCAGGATCCTTCTAAATGAACCCAGACCCTTCTAGGGCCCCCCAGAACCCCTCTAAAAGCCTCCAGACCCTTGTAGAGCCCCCCAGGACCCGTCTAAAAGCGCCCAGACCCTTCTAGACCCTCCCCTGATCATTCTAAAAGACCCCAGACCGTTCTAAAACCTCCCAGGACTATTCTAAAAGAACCCAGACCCTTCTAGACCCTCCCCGGATTATTCTAAAAGCCCCCAGACCCTTCTAGAGCCCCCCAGGACCCTATTAAAAGCTCCCAGACCCTTCTAGAGCACCCCAGGACTCTTCTAAAAGCCCCCAGACCCTTCTAGACCCTCCCCGGATCCTTCGAAAAGCCCCCAGACCCTTCTAGATCCTCCCAGGACCTTTCTAAATGCCCCCAGACATTTCTAGAGGCCCCAGGACCCTTCTAAAAGCCCCCAGACCCTTCTAGAGCCCCCCAGGACCCTTCTAAAAGCCCCCAGACCCTTCTAGAGCACCCCAGGACCCTTCTAAAAGCCCCCAGACCCTTCTTGAGCCCCCCAGGACCCTTCTAAAAGCCCCCAGACCCTTCTAGCGGCACCCAGGACCCTTCTACAAGCCCCCAGACCCTTCTAGAGCCCCCCAGGACCCTTCTAAAAGATCCCAGACCCTTCTAGAGGCCCCCAGGACCCTTCTAAAAGCCCCCAGACCCTTCTAGAGCCCCGCAGGACCCTTCTACAAGCCCCCAGACCCTTCTAGAGCCACCCAGGACCCTTCTAAAAGCACCCAGACCCTTCTAGAGGCCCCCAGGACCCTTCTAAAAGCCTCTAGACCCTTCTAGATCCTCCCAGGACCTTTCTAAATGCCCCCAGACATTTCTAGAGGCCCCAGGACCCTTCTAAAAGCCCCCAGACCCTTCTAGAGCCCCCCAGGACCCTTCTAAAAGCCCCCAGACACTTCTAGAGCCCCCCAGGACCCTTCTACAAGCCCCCAGACCCTTCTAGAGCCACCCAGGACCCTTCTAAAAGCACCCAGACCCTTCTAGAGGCCCCCAGGACCCGTCTAAAAGCCTCTAGACCCTTCTAGATCCTCCCAGGACCTTTCTAAATGCCCCCAGACATTTCTAGAGGCCCCAGGACCCTTCTAAAAGCCCCCAGACCCTTCTAGAGGCCCCCAGGACCCTTCTAAAAGCCCCCAGACCCTTCTAGAGCCCCCCAGGACACTTCTACAAGCCCCCAGACCCTTCTAGAGCCACCCAGGACCCTTCTAAAAGCCCCCAGACCCTTCTAGAGGCCCCCAGGACCCGTCTAAAAGCCTCTAGACCCTTCTAGAACCCCCCAGGACCTTTCTAAAATCACCCAGACACTTCTAGAGGCTCCCCGGACCCTTATAAAAGCACCCCTAACCTTCTAGAGCCTCCCAGTACCCTTCTAAAAGAAACCAGACCCTTCTAGAAAACCCCAGGACCCTTCTAAAAGCCATCAGACCCTTCTAGACCCTCCCCGGATCCTTCAAAAAGACCCCAGACCCTTCTAGATCCTCCCAGGACCTTTCTAAATGCCCCCAGACATTTCTAGAGGCCCCAGGACCCTTCTAAAAGCCCCCAGACCCTTCTAGAGCCCCCCAGGACCCTTCTAAAAGCCCCCAGACCCTTCTAGAGCACCCCAGGACCCTTCTAAAAGCCCCCAGACCCTTCTTGAGCCCCCCAGGACCCTTCTAAAAGCCCCCAGACCCTTCTAGCGGCACCCAGGACCCTTCTAAAAGCACCCAGACCCTTCTAGAGCCCCCCAGGACCCTTCTAAAAGATCCCAGACCCTTCTAGAGGCCCCCAGGACCCTTATAAAAGCCCCCAGACCCTTCTAGAGCCCCCCAGGACACTTCTACAAGCCCCCAGACCCTTCTAGAGCTACCCAGGACCCTTCTAAAAGCACCCAGACCCTTCTAGAGGCCCCCAGGACCCGTCTAAAAGCCTCTAGACCCTTCTAGAACCCCCCAGGACCTTTCTAAAATCACCCAGACACTTCTAGAGGCTCCCCGGACCCTTATAAAAGCACCAAAAACCTTTTAGAGCCTCCCAGTACCCTTCTAAAAGAAACCAGACCCTTCTAGAGAACCCCAGGACCCTTCTAAAAGCCCCCAGACCCTTCTAGACCCTCTCCGGATCCTTCTAAAAGCCCCCAGACCCTTCTAGAGCCCACCAGGATCATTCTAAAAGCCCCCAGACCCTTCTAGAGCCCCCTAGGACCCATCTAAAAGCCCCCAGACCCTTCTAGAGGCACCTAGGACCCTTCTAAAAGCCATCAGACCCTTCTAGACCCTCCCCGGATCCTTCGAAAAGACCCCAGACCCTTCTAGAGCCCCCCAGGATCATTCTAAAAGCCCCCAGACCCTTCTAGAGCCCCCCAGGACCCTTCTAAAAGACCACAGACCCTTCAAGAGGCACCCAGGGCCCCTCTTAACGAACCTCGTCCCTTCTAGAGCACCCCAGGACCATTCTAAAATACCCAGACCCTTCTAGAGCACCCCAGGACCCTTCTAAAAGCCCCCAGACCCTTCTAGAGCCCCCCAGGACCCTTCAAAAAGACCCCAGACCCTTCTAGAGTACCCCAGGTCCATTCTGAAAGCCCCCAGAACATTCTAGAGCCCCCCAGGACCCTTCTAAAAGCCCCCAGACCCTTCTAGAGCATCCGAGGACCCTTCTAAAAGCACCCAGACCTTTCTAGAGCATCCCAGGACCCTTCTAAAAGCCCCCAGACCCTTCTAGAGGCCCCTAGGACCCTTCTAAAAGCCCCCAGAACCCTCTAGAGCCACCCAGGACTCTTCTAAAAGCCCCCAGACCCTTCTAGACCCTCCCCGGACCCTTCTAAAAGCACCCAGACCCTTCTAGAGCCTCCCAGGACCCTTCTAATAGCCCCCCGACCTTTCTAGACCCTCCACGGATCCTTCTAAATGAACCCAGACCCTTCTAGGGCCCCCCAGAACCCTTCTAAATGCCCCCAGACCCTTCTAGAGATCCCCAGGACCCATCTAAAAGCCCCCAGATCCTTCTAGAGGCCTCCAGGACCCTTCTAAAAGCCCCCAGAGCCTTCTAGAGCCACCCAGGACCATTCTAAAAGACTCCAGACCCTTCTAGAGCCCCCCAGGACTCTACTAAAAGCTCCCAGACCCTTCTAGAGCCCCCCAGGACCCTTATAAAAGCTCCCAGACCCTTCTAGACCCTCCCCGGATCCTTCTAAAAGCCCCCAGACCCTTCTAGATCCTCCCAGGACCTTTCTAAAAGCCCCCAGACATTTCTAGAGGCCCCAGGACCCTTCTAAAAGACCCCAGACCCTTCTAGAGCCCCCCAGGGCCCTTCTAAAAGCCCCCAGACCCTTCTAGGGCACTCCAGGACCCTTCTAAAAGCCCCCAGACCCTTCCTGAGCCCCCCAGGACCCTTCTAAAAGCACCCAGACCCTTCTAGCGGCACCCAGGACCCTTCTACAAGCCCCCAGACCCTTCTAGAGCCCCCCAGGACCCTTTTAAAAGCTCCCAGACCCTTCTAGAGGCGTCCAGGACCCTTCTAAAAGCACCCAGACCCTTCTAGAGCCCCCCAGGACCATTCTACAAGCCCCCAGACCCTTCTAGAGCCAATCAGGACCCTTCTAAAAGCACCCAGACCCTTCTAGAGTCCCCCAGGACCCGTCTAAAAGCCTCTAGACCCTTCTAGAATCCCCCAGGACCTTTCTAAAATCACCCAGACACTTCTAGAGGCTCCCCGGACCCTTATAAAAGCACCCCTACCCTTCTAGAGCCTCCCAGTACCCTTCTAAAAGCAACCAGACCCTTCTAGACCCTCCCCGGATCCTTCTAAAAGCACCCAGACCCTTCTAGAGCCCCCTAGGATCCTTCAAAAAGCACCCAGACTTTTCTAGACCGTCCCCGGATCATTCTAAAAGCCCCCAGACCCTTCTAGAGCCCCCCAGGATCAATCTAAAAGCCCCCAGACCCTTCTAGATCCCCCTAGGACCCATCTAAAAGCCCCCAGACCCTTCTAGAGGCCCCTAGGACCCTTCTAAAAGCCCCCAGACCCTTCTAGACCCTCCCCGGATCCTTCGAAAAGAACCCAGACCCTTCTAGAGCCCCCCAGGATCATTCTAAAAGCCCCCAGACCCTTCTAGAGCCCCCCAGTACACTTCTAAAAGCCCCTAGACCCTTCTAGAGATCCCCCAGGACCCTTCTAAATGCCCCCAGACCCTTCAAGAGGCACCCAGGGCCCCTCTTAAGGAACCCCGTCCCTTCTAGAGCACCCCAGGACCCTTCTAAACGTACCCAGACCCTTCTAGAGCCCCCCAGGACCCTTCTAAAAGCCCCCAGACCCTTCTAGAGGCCCCCAGGACCGTTCTAAAAGACCCCAGACCCTTCTAGAGGAGCCCAAGTCGCTTCTGAAATCCAGCTGAAAATTCTAGAGTCACCCAGGACCCTTCTAAAAGCACCCAGACCCTTCTAGAGCCCCCCAGGACCCTTCTAAAAGCGCCCAGACCCTTGTAGAGACCCCCAGGACCCTTCTGAAAGCACCCAGAACCTTCTAGAGCCTTCCAGGACCCTTCTAAAAGCACCCAGACCCTTCTAGAGCACACCAGGACACTTCTAAAAACCCCCAGACCCTTCTAGAGCCACCCTGGGCCCTTCTAAAAGCACCCAGAACCTTCTAGAGCCCCCCAGGACCCTTCTACAAGCCCCCAGACCCTTCTAGAGCATCCCAGGACCCTTCTAAAAGCACCCAGACCCATCTAGAGCCTCCCAGGACCCTTCTAAAAGCCCCCAGACCCTTCTAGAGACACCCAGGACCCTTCGAAAAGCCCCCAGACCCTTCTAGAGCCACACAGGACCTTTCTAAAAGCCCCCAGACCCTTCCAGAGCCTCCCAGGACCCTTCTAAAAGCCCCCAGACCATTCTAGAGCACCCCAGGACCCTTCGAAAAGCCCCCAGACCTTTCTAGAGCCACCCAGGACGCTTCTAAAAGCACCCAGACCCTTCTAGAGCCCCCCAGGACCCTTCTGAAAGCCAGCAGAACATTCTAGAGTCACCCAGGACCCTTCTAAAGGCACCCAGACTCTTCTGGAGCCCCCCAGGACCCTTCTAAAAGCCCCCAGACCCTTCTAGAGCCCCCCCGGACCCTTCTAAAAGACCCCAGACCTTCTAGAGCCACCCAGGACCCTTCTAAAAGCCCCCAGACCATTCTAGAGCCACCCAGGACCCTTCTAAAAACCCCCAGCCCTTCTAGAGACCCCCAGGACCCTTCTGAAAGCCCCCAGAACATTCTAGAGCCCCCCAGGACCATTCTAAAAACACTCAGAGCCTTCTAGAGCATCCGAGGACCCTTCTAAAAGCACCTAGACCCTTCTAGAGCATCCCAGGACCCTTCTAAAAGACTCCAGACCCTTCTAGAGTGTCCTAGGACCCTTCTAAAAGCCCCCAGAACCCTGTAGAGCCACCCAGGACTCTTCTAAAAGCCCCCAGACCCTTCTAGAGCCTCCCAGGACCCTTCTAAAAGCCCCCAGACCATTCTAGACCCTCCCCGGATCATTCTAAAAGCCCCCAGACCCTTCTAGAGGCCCCCAGGACCCTTCTAAAAGCCCCCAGACCATTCTAGAGCCCCCCATTACCCTTCTAAAGGCCCCCAGACCCTTCTAGACCCTCCCCGGATCATTCTAAAAGCCCCCAGACCCTTCTAGAGCCTCCCAGGACCATTCTAATAGCCCTCAGACCTTTCTAGACCCTCCCCGGATCCTTCTAAATGAACCCAGACCCTTCTAGGGCCCCCCAGAACCCCTCTAAAAGCCTCCAGACCATTCTAGAGCCCCCCAGGACCCTTCTAAAAGACCCCAGACCCTTCTAGAGCCCCCCAGGACCCTACTAAAAGCTCCCAGAGCCTTCTAGAGCCCCCCAGGACCCTTCTAAAAGCCCACAGACACTTCTAGACCCTCCCCGGATCTTTCTAAAAGCCCCCAGACCCTTCTAGATCCTCCCAGGACCTTTCTAAAAGCCCCCAGACCTTTCTAGAGGCCCCAGGAACCTTCTAAAGGCCCCCAGACCCTTCTAGAGCACCCCAGGACCCTTCTAAAAGCCCCTAGACCCTTCTAGAGCACCCCAGGACCCTTCTAAAAGCCCCCAGACCCTTCTTGAGCCCCCCAGGACCCTTCTAAAAGGCCCCAGACCCTTCTAGAGCCCCCCAGGACCCTTCTACAAGCCCCCAGACCCTTCTAGAGCCACCCAGGACCCTTCTAAAAGCACCCAGACCCTTCTAGAGGCCCCCAGGACCCGTCTAAAAGCCTCTAGACCCTTCTAGAGCCCCCCAGGACCTTTCTAAAAGCACCCAGACCCTTCTAGAGGCTTCCCGGACCCTTATAAAAGCACCCCGACCCTTCCAGAGCCTCCCAGTACCCTTCTAAAAGCAACCAGACCCTTCTAGACCCTCCCCGGATCCTTCTAAAAGCCCCCAGACCCTTCTAGAACCCCCTAGGATCCTTCGAAAAGCACCCAGACCTTTCTAGACCGTCCCCGGATCATTCTAAAGGCCCCCAGACTCTTCTAGAGCCCCCCCGGATCATTCTAAAAGCCCCCAGACCCTTCTAGAGCCCCCTAGGACCCATCTAAAAGCCCCCAGACCCTTCTAGAGCCCCCCCGGACTTCTAAAATCTTCCAGACCTTTATAGAGCCCCCCAGGTCCCTTCTAAAAGCGCCCCGAACCTTCTAGAGACACCCAGGACCATTCTGAAAGCCCCCAGAACATTCTAGAGCCCTCCAGGACCCTTCTAAATGCACCCAGACCATTCTAGAGCATCCGAGGACCCTTCTAAAATTCCCCAGACCCTTCTAGAGCACCCCAGGACACTTCTAAAAGCCCCAGACCCTTCTAGAGCCCCCCCGGACCCTTCTAAAAGCCCCCAGACCCTTCTAGAGACCCCCAGGACCCTTCTGAAAGCACCCAGAAGCTTCTAGAGCACCCCAGGACCCTTCTAAAAGCCCCCAGACCCATCTAGATCCTCCCAGGACCCTTCTAAAAGCCCCCAGACCATTCTAGAGCCCCCCAGGACCCTTCTAAAAGCCCCCAGAGCATTCTAGAGACGCCCAGGACCTTTCTGAAAGCCCCCAGACCAATCTAGAGCCCCCCAGGACCCTTCTAAAAGCCCCCAGACCCTTCTAGAGCATCCGAGGACCCTTCTAAAAGCACCAGACCATTCTAGAGCATCCCAGGACCCTTCTAAAAGCACCCAGACCCTTCTAGAGACCCCCAAGACCCTTCTAAAATCCTCCAGAACCCTCTAGAGCCACCCAGGACCGTTCTAAAAGTCCCCAGACCCTTCTAGACCCTCCCCGGATCATTCTAAAAGCCCCCAGACCCTTCTAGAGCCCCCCAGGACCCTTCTAAAGGCCCCCAGACCCTTTTAGACCCTCCCCGGATCATTCTAAAAGCCCCCAGATTCTTCTAGAGCCTCCCAGGACCCTTCTAATAGCCCCTCGACCTTTCTAGTCCCTCCCCGGATCCTTTTAAATGAGCCCAGACCCTTCTAGGGCCCCCCAGAACCCCTCTAAAAGCCTCCAGACCCTTGTAGAGCCCCCCAGGACCCGTCTAAAAGCGCCCAGACCCTTCTAGACCCTCCCCCTGATCATTCTAAAAGACCCCAGACCCTTCTAAAACCTCCCAGGACTATTCTAAAAGAACCCAGACCCTTCTAGACCCTCCCCGGATTATTCTAAAAGCCCCCAGACCCTTCTAGAGCCCCCCAAGACCCTTCTAAAGCCTCCAGACCCTTCTAGAGCCCCCCAGGGACCCTTCTAAAAGAACCCAGACCCTTCTAGAGGCCCCCAGGACCCTTCTAAAAGCACCCAAACACTTCTAGAGCCCTCCAGCACCCTTCTAAAATAACCTAGACCCTTCTAGAGCCCACCAGGACCCTTCTATAAGCCCCCAGACCATTCTAGAGGCCCCCAGGGCCACTCTTAAGTCACCCCGTCCCTTCTAGAGAACCCCAGGACTCTTCTAAAAGCCCCCAGACCCTTCTAGAGGCCCCCAGGTCCCCTCTAATAGATCCCAAGACCCTTCTAGAGGCCCCCAGGATTCTTCTAAAAGCCCCCAGACCCTTCTAGAGAACCCCAGGACGATTCTAAAAGCCCCCAGACCCTTCTAGAGGCCCCCAGGACTCGTCTAAAAGCCTCTAGACCCTTCTACAGCCCCCCAGGACCTTTCTAAAAGCACCCAGACCCTTCTAGAGGCTCCCCGGACCCTTATAAAAGCACCCAGACCCTTCTAGAGCCTCCCAGGACCCTTCTAAAAGCCACCAGACCCTTCTAGAGACCCCCAGGACCCTTCTAAAAGCCCCCAGACCCTTCTAGACAATCCCCGGATCCTTCTAAAAGCCCCCAGACCCTTCTAGAGCCCCCTAGGATCCTTCTAAAAGCACCCAGATCCTTCTAGACCGTCCCCGGATCATTCTAAAAGCCCCCAGACCCTTCTAGAGCCTCCCAGGACCCTTCTAAAAGCACCCTGACCCTTCTAGAGCCCCCTATGACCCATCTAAAAGCCCCCAGACCCTTCTAGAGGCCCCCATGACCCTTCTAAAAGCCACCAGACCCTTCTAGACCCTCCCCGGATCCTTCTAAAAGAACCCAGACCCTTCTAGAGCCTCCCAGGACCATTCTAAAGCCCCCAGACTCTTCTAGAGGCACCCAGGACACTTTTAAAAGCCCCCAAACACTTCTAGAGCCCGCCAGAACCCTTCTAAAAGCCCCTAGACCCTTCTAGAGCCCCCCAGGACCCTTCTAAAAGCCCCCAGACCATTCCAGAGGCCCCCAGGGCCCCTCTTAAGGCACCCCGTCCCTTCTTGAGCACCCCAGGACCCTTCTAAAAGTCCCCAGACCCTTCTAGAGCACCCCAGGACCCTTCTAAAAGTCCCCAGACCCTTCTAGAGCTCCCCCGGACCCTTCTAAAAGCCCCCAGACCCTTCTAGAGGACCCCAGGACGCTTCTGAAAGCCAGCAGAACATTCTAGAGCCCCCCAGGACCCTTCTAAAAGCCCCCAGACCCTTCTAGAGCCCCCCCGGACACTTCTAAGAGCCCCCAGACCCTTCTAGAGGACCCCAGGACGCTTCTGAAAGCCAGCAGAACATTCTAGAGCCACCCAGGACCCTTCTAAAGGCACCCAGACCCTTCTAGAGCCCCCCAGGACCCTTCTAAAAGCCCCCAGACCCTTCTAGAGACCCCAGGACGCTTCTAAAAGCCCACAGAACCCTCTAGAGCCACCCAGGACCCTTCTAAAACACCCCAGACCCTTCTAGAGCCTCCCAGGACCCTTCTAAATGCACCCAGACCCTTCTAGAGCTCCCCAGGACCCTTCTAAAAGCACCCAGACCCTTCTAGAGCCTCCCAGGACCCTTCTAAAGGCACCCACACCCTTCTAGATCCCACCAGGACCCTTCTAAAAGCCCCCAGACCCTTCTAGAAACCCCCAGGACCCTTCTGAAGGCACCCAGAACCTTCTAGAGCCTCCCAGGACCCTTCTAAAAGCCCCCAGACCATTCTAGAGCATCCGAGGACCCTTCTAAAAGCACCCAGACCCTTCTAGAGCATCCCAGGACCCTTCTAAAAGCACCCAGACCCTTCTAGAGACACCCAAGACCCTTTCTAAAATCCTCCAGAACCCTCTAGAGCCACCCAGGACCGTTCTAAAAGTCCCCAGACCCTTCTAGACCCTCCCCGGATCATTCTAAAAGCCCCAGACCCTTCTAGAGCCTCCCAGGACCCTTCTAAAAGCCCCCAGACCTTTCTAGACCCTCCCCGGATCCTTCTAATTGAACCCAGACCCTTCTAGGGCCCCCCAGAACCCCTCTAAAAGCCTCCCGACCCTTGTAGAGCCCCCCAGGACCCGTCTAAAAGCGCCCAGACCCTTCTAGACCCTCCCCTGATCATTCTAAAAGACCCCAGACCCTTCTAAAACCTCCAAGGCCCCTTCTAAAGGAACTCAGACCCTTCTAGACCCTCCCCGGATTACTCTAAAAGCACCCAGACCCTTCTAGAGCCGCCCAAGACCCTTCTAAATACACCCAGACCCTTCTGGACCCTCCGCGGTTCCTTCTAAAAGCCCCCAGACCCTTCTAGAGCCCCCCCGGACCCCTCTAAAAGCCCCCAGACCCTTCTAGAGCCCCCAGGACCCTTCTAAAAGTCCCCAGACCCTTCTAGAGCCCCCCAGGACCCTTCTAAAAGCCCCAAGACCCTTCTAGAGCCCCCCAGGACCATTCTAAAAGCACCCAGACCCTTATAGAGGCCCCCAGGACCCTTCTGAAAGCCCCCAGAACCTTCTAGAGCATCCCAGGACCCTTCTAAAAGAACCCAGACCCTTCTAGAGCCCCCCAGGACCCTTCTAAAAGCCCCCAGACCCTTCTAGACACTCCCCGGATCCTTCTAAAAGCCCCCAGACCCTTCTAGAGCCCCCTAGGATCCTTCAAAAAGCACCCAGACCCTTCTAGACCGTCCCCGGATCATTCTAAAAGCCCCCAGACCCTTCTAGAGCCCCCCAGGACCCTTCTTAAAGCACCCTGACCCTTCTAGAGCCCCCTAGGACCCATCTAAAAGCCCCCAGACAATTCTAGAGGCCCCCAGCACCCTTCTAAAAGACCCTAGACCCTTCTAGAGCCCCCCAGGACCCTTCTAAAAGCGCCCAGACCCTTCTAGAGGCCCCCAGGGTCCCTCTTAAGGCACCCCGTCCCTTCTAGAGCACCCCAGGACCCTTCTAAAAGTCCCCAGACCCTTCTAGAGCACCCTAGGACCCTTCTAAAAGCCCCCAGACCCTTCTAGAGCCCCCCAGGACCCTTCTAATAGCCCCCAGACCCTTCTAGAGGATCCCTGGACCCTTCTGAAAGCCAGCAGAACATTCTAGAGCCCTCCAGGACCCTTCTAAATGACCCCAGACCCTTCTAGAGACACCCAGGACCCTTCTGAAATTCCCCAGAACATTCTAGAGCCCCCCAGGACCCTTCTAAGTGCTTCCAGACCCTTCTAGAGCATCCCAGGACCCTACTAAAAGACCCCAGACCCTTCTAGAGACCCCCAGGACCCTTCTAAAAGCCCACAGAACGCTCTAGAGCCACCAAGGACCCTTCTAAAAGCACCCAGCCCCTTCTAGATCCTCCCAGGACCCTTCTAAAAGCACCCAGACCCTTCTAGAGCCTCCCAGGACTATTCTTAATGCCCCCAGATCTTTCTAGACCCTCCCCGGATCATTCTAAAAGACCCCAGACCCTTCTAGAGGCACCTAGGACCCTTCTAAAAGCCAACAGACCATTCTAGAGCCCCCCATTACCCTTCTAAAGGCCCCCAGACCCTTCTAGACCCTCCCCGGATCATTCTAAAGGTCACCCAGACCCTTCTAGAGCCTCCCAGGACCCTTCTAAAAGCCCCCAGACCTTTCTAGACCCTCCCCGGATACTTCTAAATGAACCCAGACCCTTCTAGGGCCCCCCAGAACCCCTCTAAAAGCCGCCAGACCCTTCTAGAGCCTCCCAGGACCCGTCTAAAAGCGCCCAGACCCTTTTAGACCCTCCCCTGATCATTCTAAAAGACCCCAGACCCTTCTAAAACCTCCCACGACTATTCTAAAAGAACCCAGACCCTTCTAGACCCTCCCCGGATTATTCTAAAAGCCCCCAGACCCTTCTAGAGCCCCCCAAGAACCTTCTAAAAGCCTCCAGACCCTTCTAGAGGCCCCCCGAACCCCTCTAATAGATACCAGACCCTTCTAGAGGCACCCAGGACCCTTCTATAAGTCCCCAGACGCTTCTAGAGAACCCCAGAATCCTTCTAAAAGCACCCAGACCCTTCTAGAGCCTCCCAGGACCCTTCTAAAAGCCCCCAGCCCATTCTAGAGCCCCCACGGACCCCTCTAATAAATCCTAGACCCTTCTAGAGCCCCCCAGGACCCTT
The DNA here is from genome assembly GCA_033459285.1 of Clamator glandarius. NCBI lineage: Eukaryota > Metazoa > Chordata > Aves > Cuculiformes > Cuculidae > Clamator > Clamator glandarius. The sequence goes on along the minus strand of JAUNZM010002504.1, from coordinate 9,464 downwards.
CTAAAAGCACTCAGACCCTTCTAGAGGCCCCCAGGAACACTTCTAAAAGCCCCCAGACCCTTCTAGAGCCTACCAGGATCCTTCTAAAAGACCCCAGACCCTTCTAGATCCCCCCAGAACCCTTCTAAAAGCTCCCAGACCCTTCTAGAGCCCCCCAGCACCCTTCTAAAAGCCCCCAGACCCTTCTAGACCCTCCCCGGATCCTTCTAAAAGCCCCCAGACCCTTCTAGAGCCCCCCAGGACCCCTGTAAAAGCCCCCAGACCCTTCTAGAGCCCCCAGGACCCTTCTAAAATAACCCAGACCTTTCTAAAGCCCCCCAGGACCCTTCTAAAAGCCTCCAGAACCTTCTAGATCCCCCCAGGACCCTTCTAAAAGCCCCCAGACCCTTCTAGAGCATCCCAGGACCCTTCTAAACGCCCCCAGACCATTCTAGAGCTCCCCAGGACCCTTCTAAAAGTCCTCAGACCCTTCTAGAGCCCACCAGGACCCTTCTAAAAGCCCCCAGACCATTCTAGAGCCCGCCAGCACCCTTCTAAAAGCCCCCAGACCCTTCTAGAACCCTCCAGGACCCTTCTAAAAGCCCCCAGACCCTTCTAGAGGAACCCAGGGCCCCTCTTAAGGCAACCCGTCCATTCTAGTGCACCCCAGGACCCTTCTAAATGTCCCCAGACCCTTCTAGATCACCCCAGGACCCTTCTAAAAGCCTCCAGACCCTTCTAGATTCCCCCCGGACCCTTCTAAAAGCCCCCAGACCCTTCTAGAACCCTCCAGGACCCTTCTAAAAGCCCCCAGACCCTTCTAGAGGACCCCAGGACCCTTCTGAAAGCCAGCAGAACATTCTAGAGCCCCCCAGGACCCTTCTAAAGGCAACCAGACCCTTCTAGAGCCCCCCAGGACCCTTCTAAAATCCCCCAGACCCTTCTAGAGACACCCAGGACCTTTCTATAAGTCCCCAGACCGTTCTAGAGAACCCCAGGACCCTTCTAAAAGCCCCCAGACCCTTCTAGAGCCTGCCAGGACCCTTCTAAAATCCTATAGAACCCTCTAGAGCCACCCAGGACCGTTCTAAAAGTCCCCAGACCCTTCTAGACCCTCCCCGGATCCTTCTAATTGAACCCAGACCAGTCTAGAGCCCACCAGGACCCCTCTAAAAGCCTCCAGATCCTTCTAGAGCCCCCCAGCACCCGTCTAAAACCCCCCAGACCCTTCTAGCCCTCCCCTGATCATTCTAAAATATCCCAGACCCTTCTAAAACCTCCCCGGACCCTTCTAAAGGAACTCAGACCCTTCTAGACCCTCCCCGGATTATTCTAAAAGCACCCACACCATTCTAGAGCCCCCCAAGACCCTTCTAAAAGCCCCCAGACCCTTCTAGCCCCTCCGCGGATCCATCTAAAAGCCCCCAGACCTTTCTAGAGCCCCCCCGAACCCCTCTAATAGATCCCAGACCCTTCTAGAGGCCCCCAGGACCTTTCTATAAGTCCCCAGACCCTTCTAGAGAACCCCAGGACCCTTCTAAAAGCCCCCAGACCCTTCTAGAGCCTCCCAGGACCCTTCTAAAAGCCTCCAGACCCTTCTAGATTCCCCCCGGACCCTTCTAAAAGCCCCCAGACCCTTCTAGAGGACCCCAGGACCCTTCTGAAAGCCAGCAGAACATTCTAGAGCCACCCAGGACCCTTCTAAAGGCAACCAGACCCTTCTAGAGCCCCCCAGGACCCTTCTAAAACCCCCCAGACCCTTCTAGAGACACCCAGGACCTTTCTATAAGTCCCCAGACCCTTCTAGAGAACCCCAGGACCCTTCTAAAAGCCCCCAGACCCTTCTAGAGCCTGCCAGGACCCTTCTAAAATCCTATAGAACCCTCTAGAGCCACCCAGGACCGTTCTAAAAGTCCCCAGACCCTTCTAGACCCTCTCCGGATCCTTCTAATTGGACCCAGACCCTTCTAGAGCCCACCAGGACCCCTCTAAAAGCCTCCAGATCCTTCTAGAGCCCCCCAGCACCCGTCTAAAACCCCCCAGACCCTTCTAGCCCTCCCCTGATCATTCTAAAATATCCCAGACCCTTCTAAAACCTCCCCGGACCCTTCTAAAGGAACTCAGACCCTTCTAGACCCTCCCCGGATTATTCTAAAAGCACCCAGACCATTCTAGAGCCCCCCAAGACCCTTCTAAAAGCCCCCAGACCCTTCTAGACCCTCCGCGGATCCATCTAAAAGCCCCCAGACCCTTCTAGAGCCCCCCCGAACCCCTCTAATAGATCCCAGACCCTTCTAGAGGCCCCCAGGACCTTTCTATAAGTCCCCAGACCCTTCTAGAGAACCCCAGGACCCTTCTAAAAGCCCCCAGACCCTTCTAGAGCCTCCCAGGACCCTTCTAAAAACCTCCAGACCATTCTACAGCCCCCACGGACCCCTCTAATATATCCCAGACCCTTCTCGAGCCTCCCAGGACCCTTCTAAAAGCCCCCAGACCCTTCTAGAGCCCCCCCGGACCCCTCTAATAGATCCCAGACCCTTCTCGAGGCCCCCAGGATACTTCTAAAAGCACTCAGACCCTTCTAGAGAAACCCAGGACCCTTCTAAAAGCCCCCAGACCCTTCTAGAGGCCCCCAGGACTCGTCTAAAAGCCTCTAGACCCTTCTACAGCCCCCCAGGACCTTTCTAAAAGCACCCAGACCCTTCTAGAGGCTCACCGGACCCTTCTAAAAGCACCCAGACCCTTCTAGAGCCTCCCAGGACCCTTCTAAAAGCCACCAGACCCTTCTAGAGACCCCCAGGACCATTCTAAAAGCCCCCAGACCATTCTAGACACTCCCCGGATCCTTCTAAAAGACCCCAGACCCTTCTAGAGCCTCCCAGGACCCTTCTAAAAGCACCCTGACCCTTCTAGAGCCCCCTAGGACCCATCTAAAAGCCCCCAGACCCTTCTAGAGGCACCCAGGACCCTTCTAAAAGCACCCAGACCCTTCTAGAGGCTCCCCGGACCCTTCTAAAAGCACCCAGACCCTTCTAGAGCCTCCCAGGACCATTCTAAAGCCTCCAGACCCTTCTAGAGCCTCCCAGGACCCTTCTAAAAGCACCCAAACACTTCTAGAGCCCGCCAGCTCCCTTCTAAAAGCTACTAGACCCTTCTAGAGACCCCCAGGACCCTTCTAAAAGCCCCCAGACCCTTCTAGAGGCACCCAGGGCCCCTCTTAAGGAACCCCGTCCCTTCTAGAGCACACCAGGACCCTTCTAAAAGTCCCCAGACCCATCTAGAGCACCCCAGGACCCATCTAAAAGTCCCCAGACCCTTCTAGAGCCCCCCCGGACCCTTCTAAAAGCCCCCAGACCCTTCTAGAGGACCCCAGGACCCTTCTAAAAGCCCCCAGACCCATCTAGAGACACCCAGGACCCTTCTGAAAGCCCCCAGAACTTTCTAGAGCCACCCAGGACACTACTAAAAGCTTCATGACCCTTCTAGAGCATCCCAGGACCCTTCTAAAACACCCCAGACCCTTCTAGAGCCTCCCAGGACCCTTCTAAAAGCACCCAAGCCCTTCTAGAGCCTCCCAGGACCATTCTTAAGGCCCCCAGACCTTTCTAGACCCTCCCCGGAACATTCTAAAAGACCCAGACCCTTCTAGAGGCCCCTAGGACCCTTCTAAAAGCCCCCAGACCATTCTAGAGCCACCCAGGACCCTTCTAAAAGCACCCAGACCCTTCTAGAGCTCCCCAGGACCCTTCTAAATGCACCCAGACCCTTCTAGAGCCTCCCAGGACCCTTCTAAGGCACCCACACCCTTCAAGAGCCCCCCAGGACCCTTCTAAAAGCCCCCAGACCCTTCTAGAGACACCCAGGACCCTTCTGAAGGCCCCCAGAACCTTCTAGAGCCTCCCAGGACCCTTCTAAAAGACCCCAGACCCTTCTAGAGCATCCGTTGTCCCTTCTAAAAGCACCCAGACCCTTCTAGAGCATCCCAGGACCTTTCTAAAAGCACCCAGACCCTTCTAGAGACCCCCAGGACCCTTCTATAATCCTCCAGAACCCTCTAGAGCCACCCAGGACCGTTCTAAAAGTCCCCAGACCCTTCTAGACCCTCCCCGGATCATTCTAAAAGCACCCAGACCCTTCTAGAGCCTCCCAGGACCCTTCTAAAAGCCCCCAGACCTTTCTAGACCCTCCCCGGATACTTCTAATTGAACCCAGACCCTTCTAGAGCCCCCCAGGACCCCTCTAAAAGCCTCCAGATCCTTCTAAACCCCCCCAGTACCCGTCTAAAACCCCCCAGACCCTTCTAGCCCTCCCCTGATCATTTTAAAAGAGCCCAGATCCTTCTAAAACCTCCAAGGACCCTTCTAATGTAACTCAGACCCTTCTAGACACTCCCCGGATTATTCTAAAAGCACCCAGACCCTTCTAGAGCCGCCCAAGACCCTTCTAAAAGCCTCCAGACCCTTCTAGAGCCCCCCAGGACCCTTCTAAAAGCCCCCAGACCCTTCTAGACACTCCGCGGATCCATCTAAAAGCACCCAGACCCTTCTGGAGCCCACCCGAACTTATCTAATAGATCCCAGACCCTTCTAGAGGACCCCAGGACCCTTCTATAACTCTCCAGACCCTTCTAGAGAACCCCAGGACCCTTCTAAAAGCACCCAGACCCTTCTAGAGCCTCCCAGGACCCTTCTAAAAGCCACCAGACCATTCTAGAGCCCCCCCGGACCCCTCTAATAGATCCCAGACCCTTCTAGAGGCCCCCAGGATAATTCTAAAAGCCCCCAGACCCTTCTAGAGCACCCCGGACCCCTTTAATAGATCCCAGACCCTTCTCGAGGCACCCAGGATACTTCTAAAAGCCCCCAGAGCCTTCTAGAGAACCCCAGGATACTTCTAAAAGCCCCCAGACCCTTCTAGAGGCCACCAGGACTCGTCTAAAAGACTCTAGACCCTTCTACAGCCCCCCAGGACCCTTCTAAAAGCACCCAGACCCTTCTAGAGGCTCCCCGGACCCTTATAAAAGCACCCAGACCCTTCTAGAGCCTCCCAGGACCCTTCTAAAAGCCACCAGACCCTTCTAGAGAACCCCAGGACCCTTCTAAAAGCCCCCAGACCCTTCTAGACACTCCCCGGATCCTTCTAAAAGCCCCCAGACCTTTCTAGAGCCCCCTAGGATCCTTCAAAAAGCACCCAGACCCTTCTAGACCGTCCCCGGATCATTCTAAAAGCCCCCAGACCCTTCTAGAGCCCCCTAGAACCATTCTAAAAGCCCCCAGACCATTCTAGAGGCCCCTAGGACCATTCCAAAAGCCCCCAGACCCTTCTAGACCCTCCCCGGATCCTTCTAAAAGACCCCAGACCCTTCTAGATCCTCCCAGGACTATTCTAAAGCCCCCAGACCATTCTAGAGGCCCCCAGGACCCTTCTAAAAGCACCCAAACACTTCTAGAGCCCTCCAGCACCCTTCTAAAAGACCCCAGACCATTCTAGAGGCCCCCAGGGCCAATCTTAAGTCACCCCGTCCCTTCAAGAGCACCCCAGGACCCGTCTAAAAGCCCCCAGACCATTCTAGAGGCCCCCAGGGCCCCTCTAATAGATCCCAGACCCTTCTAGAGGCCCCCAGGATTCTTCTAAAAGCTTCCAGACCCTTCTAGAGAACCCCAGGACCCTTCTAAAAGCCCCCAGACCCTTCTAGAGGCCCCCAGGACTCGTCTAAAAGCCTCTAGACCCTTCTAGAGCCCCCCCAGGACCTTTCTAAAAGCACCCAGACCCTTCTAGAGGCTCCCCGGACCCTTATAAAAGCACCCAGACCCTTCTAGAGCCTCCCAGGACCCTTCTAAAAGCCACCAGACCCTTCTAGAGCCTCCCAGGATCCTTCTAAAAGCACCCTGACCCTTCTAAACCCCCCTATGACCCATCTAAAAGCCCCCAGACCCTTCTAGAGGCCCCCATGACCCTTCTAAAAGCCCCCAGACCCTTCTAGACCCTCCCCGGATCCTTCTAAAAGAACCCAGACCCTTCTAGAGCCTCCCAGGACCATTCTAAAGCCCCCAGACCCTTCTAGAGGCACCCAGGACACTTTTAAAAGCCCCCAAACACTTCTAGAGCCCGCCAGCACCCTTCTAAAAGCCCCTAGACCCTTCTAGAGCCCCCCAGGACCCTTCTAAAAGCCCCAGATCATTCTAGAGGCCCCCAGGGCCCCTCTTAAGGCACCCCGTCCCTTCTAGAGCACCCCAGGACCCTTCTAAAAGTCCCCAGACCCTTCTAGAGCACCCCAGGACCCTTCTAAAAGTCCCCAGACCCTTCTAGAGCTCCCCCGGACCCTTCTAAAAGCCCCCAGACCCTTCTAGAGGGCCCCAGGACGCTTCTGAAAGCCAGCAGAACATTCTAGAGCCCCCCAGGACCCTTCTAAAGGCACCCAGACCCTTCTAGAGCCCCCCAGGACTCTTCTAAAAGCCCCCAGACCCTTCTAGAGACCCCAGGACCCTTCTAAAAGCCCACAGAACCCTCTAGAGCCACCCAGGACCCTTCTAAAACCCCCCAGACCCTTCTAGATCCTCCCAGGACCCTTCTAAATGCACCCAGACCCTTCTAGAGCCCCCCCCGGACCCTTCTAAGAGCCCCCAGACCGTTCTAGAGGACCCCAGGACGCTTCTGAAAGCCAGCAGAACATTCTAGAGCCCCCCAGGACCCTTCTAAAGGCACCCAGACCCTTCTAGAGCCCCCCAGGACCCTTCTAATAGCCCCCAGACCCTTCTAGAGACCCCAGGACCCTTCTAAAAGCCCACAGAACCCTCTAGAGCCACCCAGGACCCTTCTAAAACCCCCCAGAACCTTCTAGAGCCTCCCAGGACCGTTCTAAAAGCCCCCAGACCCTTCTAGAGCATCCGAGGACCCTTCTAAAAGCACCCAGACCCTTCTAGAGCCTCCCAGGACCCTTCTAAAGGCACCCACACCCTTCTAGATCCCACCAGGACCCTTCTAAAAGCCCCCAGACCCTTCTAGAAACCCCGAGGACCCTTCTGAAGGCACCCAGAACCTTCTAGAGCCTCCCAGGACCCTTCTAAAAGCCCCCAGACCCTTCTAGACACTCCCCGGATCCTTCTAAAAGCCCCCAGACCCATCTAGAGCCCCCTAGGATCCTTCAAAAAGCACCCAGACCCTTCTAGACCGTCCCCGGATCATTCTAAAAGCCCCCAGACCCTTCTAGAGCCCCCCAGGACCCTTCTTAAAGCACCCTGACCCTTCTAGAGCCCCCTAGGACCCATCTAAAAGCCCCCAGACAATTCTAGAGGCCCCCAGCACCCTTCTAAAAGACCCTAGACCCTTCTAGAGCCCCCAGGACCCTTCTAAAAGCGCCCAGACCCTTCTAGAGGCCCCCAGGGTCCCTCTTAAGGCACCCCGTCCCTTCTAGAGCACCCCAGGACCCTTCTAAAAGTCCCCAGACCCTTCTAGAGCACCCTAGGACCCTTCTAAAAGCCCCCAGACCCTTCTAGAGCCCCCCAGGACCCTTCTAAAAGCCCCCAGACCCTTCTAGAGGATCCCTGGACCCTTTTGAAAGCCAGCAGAACATTCTAGAGCCTCCCAGGACCCTTCTAAATGACCCCAGACCCTTCTAGAGACACCCAGGACCCTTCTGAAAGCCCCCAGAACATTCTAGAGCCCCCCAGGACCCTTCTAATTGCTTCCAGACCCTTCTAGAGCATCCCAGGACCCTTCTAAAAGACCCCAGACCCTTCTAGAGACCCCCAGGACCCTTCTAAAAGCCCACAGAACCCTCTAGAGCCACCAAGGACCCTTCTAAAAGCACCCAGCCCCTTCTAGATCCTCCCAGGACCCTTCTAAAAGCACCCAGACCCTTCTAGAGCCTCCCAGGACTATTCTTAATGCCCCCAGATCTTTCTAGACCCTCCCCGGATCATTCTAAAAGCCCCCAGACCCTTCTAGAGGCACCTAGGACCCTTCTAAAAGCCAACAGACCATTCTAGAGCCCCCCAGGACCATTCTAAAGGCCCCCAGACCCTTCTAGACCCTCCCCGGATCATTCTAAAGGTCACCCAGACCCTTCTAGAGCCTCCCAGGACCCTTCTAAAAGCCCCCAGACCTTTCTAGACCCTCCCCGGATACTTCTAATTGGACCCAGACCCTTCTAGGGCCCCCCAGAACCCCTCTAAAAGCCGCCAGACCCTTCTAGAGCCTCCCAGGACCCGTCTAAAACCCCCCATACCCTTCTAGCCCTCCCCTGATCATTTTAAAAGAGCCCAGACCCTTCTAAAACCTCCAAGGACCCTTCTAAAGTAACTCAGACCCTTCTAGACACTCCCCGGATTATTCTAAAAGCACCCAGACCCTTCTAGAGCCCACCCGAACTTCTCTAATAGATCCCAGACCCTTCTAGAGGACCCCAGGACCCTTCTATAAGTCCCCAGACCCTTCTAGAGAACCCCAGGACCCTTCTAAAAGCACCCAGACCCTTCTAGAGCCTCCCAGGACCCTTCTAAAAGCCACCAGACCATTCTAGAGCCCCCCCGGACCCCTCTAATAGATCCCAGACCCTTCTAGAGGCCCCCAGGATACTTCTAAAAGCCCCCAGACCCTTCTAGGGCACCCCGGACCCCTCTAATAGATCCCAGACCCTTCTCGAGGCACCCAGGATACTTCTAAAAGCCCCCAGAGCCTTCTAGAGAACCCCAGGACCTTTCTAAAAGCCCCCAGACCCTTCTAGATGCTCCCCGGACCCTTATAAAAGCACCCAGACACTTCTAGAGCCTCCCAGGACCCTTCTAAAAGCCACCAGACCCTTCTAGAGACCCCCAGGACCCTTCTAAAAGATAACAGACCCTTCCAGACACTCCCCGGATCGTTCTAAAAGCACCCAGACCTTTCTAGAGCCCCCTAGGATCATTCAAAAAGCACCCAGACCCTTCTAGACCGTCCCCGGATCATTCTGAAAGCCCCCAGACCCTTCTAGAGCCCCCTAGGACCATTCTAAAAGCCCCCAGACCATTCTAGAGGCCCCTAGGACCATTCTAAAAGCCCCCAGACCCTTCTAGACCCTCCCCGGATCCTTCTAAAAGACCCCAGACCCTTCTAGATCCTCCCAGGACCATTCTAAAGCCCCCAGACCCTTCTAGAGGCCCCCAGGACCCTTCTAAAAGCACCCAAACACTTCTAGAGCCCTCCAGCACCCTTCTAAAAGAACCTAGATCCTTCTAGAGCCCACCAGGACCCTTCTAAAAGACCCCAGACCATTCTAGAGGCCCCCAGGGCCAATCTTAAGTCACCCCGTCCCTTCAAGAGCACCCCAGGACCCGTCTAAAAGCCCCCAGACCCTTCTAGAGGCCCCCAGGGCCCCTCTAATAGATCCCAGACCCTTCTAGAGGCCCCCAGGATTCTTCTAAATGCTTCCAGACCCTTCTAGAGAACCCCAGGACCCTTCTAAAAGCCCCCAGACCCTTCTAGAGGCCCCCAGGACTCGTCTAAAA
>JAUNZM010002503.1:0-51952 GCA_033459285.1 Clamator glandarius | reverse complement strand
CTGCGCGACTCACGGGCACCGGGCGCACCCGCCGCCGCCGGCCCCCCCGCCCCGCCGCCGCCGCCGCCGCCGCTGCCGCCGCTGCCGCGCACCCCCGAGCCCGGCGCTGCAGGATGCCGGGGGGCAAGAGAGGGCTGGTGGCACCGCAGAACACCTTCCTGGAGAACATTGTCCGGCGCTCGAGCGGTGAGAGATACCCTCCGTCCCTCCGTCCATCCCTCCCTCCCTCCCTCCATCTATCCATCCCTCCCTCCATCCATTCCTCCATCTCTCAGTCTCTCCAAACATCCCTCCATCCATTCCTGTATCCCTTCATCCATCCCTCTATCCCTCCATACATCGTTCCCTCCCTCCATCCATCCCTCCATCCCTCAATACCTCCATCCATCTCTCTCTCCATCTATCCATCCCTCCATCCCTCCATCCCTCCGTCCATCTATTCATCCATCCATCCATCCATCCATCCCTCCATCCATCCATCTATCACTCCCTCCCTCTATCCATCCATCCCTTCATCCATCACTCCCTCCCTCCATCCATCCCTCCCTCCCTTCATCCATCCCTCAGTCCCTCCATCCTTCCCTCCCTCTCTCCATCCGTCTGTCCCTCTGTCCGTCCATCCTCCCACCACTGGGCTGGTGCCAAAGAGGCTCCTTCAAGGAACGGGATCTGCCCCAGGGATGAGGGGCTGCTGTGCCCCGCCGGGAGCTGCTGGAACCGACCCTCCGCAGTCCTTGCTCTGTCCCCTCCTCACTGTTTCTTACATCCTGACCGATAGTGTCAATTTGTACTCTCCAATACTGCCAATTTGAACCCTCCGATACTGTGAATTTGTAGCCTTTCTTTTCTTTCGGGACCCCCTTCTGATAATAAGAAGTCATCATTTACATTTCTAATATCCTCTCTACTCATCAGGTCATTTTTTTCCTTCTACTTCTTCATTAGTTCTCTAACAATTGGGCTTGTGATCAGTTTCATTGAGGGTTTCAAAGTCTTAGCAATTCTGTGATACTTTAAATTCTGTGGCAAAGGTACCAGGAAAGCAGATGGGGGAGTGATGGTGATTTAGATGGTTGTAAGTAACCCCGTGGCTGATCAAATAGGTAGAGTTCTGTCTGCAGTTAGTTCTTCTACAGCTCCTCTGTTAGGTGAATATTTACAGGACTGATTCGGGACCCAGTGGCTTCAAATTATTCCTTGCTGCTAGAGTTAATTTTACCCTTTTATCTGATGCAAAGCACTGTAGTGTACACAGCTCCATTAAAGTTAGGATGTGTTGCAGCCCATCCCACTGGTACATAACTTCTGACACATATGAGTGTTTCCACAAACGAAGTCTAGTAAAAGATGTCGATTTTGCATCTGCTAGAAGATACTGCCTTGGAGAGCCCAATTTTAGGGTGACCCTGCTGTGCCACAGCACGGCTGTGCCGGCATTTATCTGGGAATGGGAATGGGAAAGGTGAGCAAGGCAGCACATTGAGAAAAGTTGACATACGTGTTATTAATCCAGACACTGAAGTGATGTGAAATCCTGCTGGAAAGTATTCCTTCCACTTTTCTATTGCACAGTTTGGGATTTACCTCACATTCTTACTAATGTGGTCTGTTGTGCTGGCTTGGAGTTGATTTTTGTGGCAGGTAGTGAATTAGTGATTCATTGACTTCCCCAGGAGCAGGAGTGGGATGAGGACCTAGAATTTGTCTTAAATGTTGTATGCAAAAATGCCAGCCATGTATGAAGTGATCGACCTTTTCTAGGGGCTTCCTTCCCCTCAAGTTGTTCTGCGTTTAGAAGCTGATTCTGTGTCAAGCTCTGTAGCTGCATGATCACGAAGAGCTGATTTCCCACTATAGTGTATTTATTTACCAGAATATTTAATGCAAGCTTAATTAATAGGGGTTTACATAGCAGTTTCCGTTTGACAATTTCAAAGCACTAGGTGGAATTTAATTACACTTCACAGCTCCTCGTGGAAGAGGACACACAGAGGCATTCCCAACCCGTTCTTTGAATTGTGGTGTAAACGGGGGTCTGGGGCGTCACAGTTGTTTTCCCAAGATCATGCAGCAAGCTGGTGGCACAGCTGGGAACAGGGTTTAGGATTGGCATGCTTTTGTATCATGCTCTAATTAAAACACATGTCCTCCCTGGAGAAAGCAAGTGAAGCTTTGAGAAGTCAAAAATGGAAAGGCTCAGAAGGCTTTCAAAAATTGTACTTGAAAAGCATGTGTTTCCCTCTAATTTTTAACCTCGTCTAATTTGGGAGCATAAATTGTGCTGATCTGGTCTTTCATTCTGCTTTTTCTGTGCCGCTGATGGCACCTAAGCATGAAGCTACAGAGGTAAATCTGTCCCATTGTACAATAAAGCGAAAACTGGATTGGGAATTTTTTGAGTCATGTAAGTCGTCAGTGTTGTGCCCTGAAACATAATCTAATTCTTATTTTCATCATCCAGGACATAACCTTACTCGCCTTTCATAAAATAGTAATTTTTATTGGATTCAGCACTGTTTAATCTGAACTTAATGGTATCCAGTAGAGCAAATCTGATTCAAGTGTCTCCTGCCAGTGCTTGGTAGAAAGCAAGGATTTGGTCTGCTAACTGTGTGGTGGGTTTTGTTTTCTTACTTGGATTCACCAATTTCCAGGAGATTTTTCGTTGACAAGTTGAGGAATGGGTTGAAGGAAAGACTGATGATTGGTTTTTAAAATACATCATCATCATCCTCAAAAATAACCCTTCTGTAGCCTTTCCTGTTTAAAGAACTTTCTTTTGAGATTTCTCACGCTTATATAATCCCACTGCACTTCTTGACCATAAATCTTCTCTTAACAGCCAGGAGAAGGGTTGTAGATAGAGGTAATATCTTCTATGCCGCAACAGATACAGTTGGAAAAATCAGACAGGTATTTTGGCAGATAGACTCTTCAGGTGAAATGGAAGCAATGGTTTTAAAACAGATCACTCAGATTCACCAGAGATACATCTGAATAACAGAATTTATAGACAAAATTGTTTTAAGATGTGGAAAGGCAGAAGTGGCATAGTAAGAATACGGCGTACAGCCTTAGTGTTGTGGCCAGCACAGTGTTATAAGCAATAATATATTGGATTTTCAGCATGATTTAAGCATTTTCCGATTAGGAATGTTACAAACCTTTCCCTTTCACCCCAGCTTTGGTTAGAAATCAGGTCAGATTTGTGGGAGAAATGCTCACAGTGAGTCTGCCATGAGCAAAGCATTAAAGAGCAGAACAGAAAGGAATGGGGTGGCTGTGGCTCTTCTGCCCTCCGTATGGAGGGCCAAATCAATGTGTGTGTTTTTGTGTCACAGTGTCCCTTTGCCCAGGGAACCTCTCTTGTGGAGATGCCTTTACACCTTGGAGCTTGTGTGTTGTTTCGAGCAGTGTAATCCTTTGCTCTTTTGGACAGCAGCAGGTTGCAGGTGGTTCCCGAAACATCTGATGGTGAAGGGTAACCTCTAAACTGCTTTGTGGGTTCTTTGCCCACACCTCAGCTGAGCTCCACTCGAAGAAAGAGGAAGCCTGGGGGGCAGAAGAGGGGTCTGTTATTAGACCAACTGCTGCGATTGGTAAAAAGGGACAAGCCCGCAGGATACACAGGCCTGTCCTCAGGGCCATCTCAGTGGACTACGCAATTTTTGTCTTCCTTTAGAGCACAGTGAAAATACATTGAATACAGGTCTTATCTGAGGCTTACAAAGATTGATATGATCTCGCTACAGCCTTGACTGTGCCCTGGATCTTAAGAACACCAGATGTTTTGCAGAGCTGAAAGAAGTGTTTTGTGAGAGCACTGGGTTAAATCAGATTAAGGTGACTGCCTTTCACTGCCATTAGTATTTTGAACTTTTAATAAAGGTCTTCCTTAGGGCAATGTTCTCTCCTAAGATGTTCTCAGAAGTCTGTGCCTGTTACTACTACTATTATTGGTTGCTTTTTTTAGTGCATTCAGAGCTCCTGCTGAACTGACCTTGGCTCAGGATCGTGGAAGTGCAATGGGTCCAGAACTGGGAGAGTCTCTAGAGCAGGAATGGGCTTCATGGACCTGGCTGGCATGCAGAGTGGTCTGGGGAGTTGAGCCACACTCACAGAGGCAGAGAAATGTGTCTGTCTTGCCTGTCTATCTACACCCTTCACATATTCGAGCAGCAAAAGCATTGAACTTTTATTAATGGCATAATTTGCTTTTATAGGAGAGGATGAGTTTGCAAAAAAGGTTAACTCTGGGACTTTGCGGCAATTCGCAATCAAGAAAGCTAACACTCTGGAAGAGTGGCTTATTTAGGGAAAGAATGTATATAGCCCTGTCTGTATAATAAGAGGCATCATTATCAGTTTTTTTTTTCTCTTGCAATAATTCTTAGAAGCTTTCTCGGGAAAACGAGTCTTTCAGGTCTTTCACAAATGTATTTTGACACTTGGGCTGAAATTTTGGCTCTGTAAGGCTTACGTGGGAATTATACCATTAGCTTTAGTGAAGGCAGAATTTAATTCCTGGCCCTTTTCAGCTTTGTGCTACATTCTTGCAGATCAGCTCCTTCAGACAGAGCTTTCTACCCTGCTGGGTCCCTATGGCTTAGATGGGTAAAGTGATCAGACTTGTTTACAGGTGACTGTGTCGTCAAGACAGGTTACCCAGGAAGGGGAAGGGAAATGAATGTCACATCTGTGGTGCTAAGACACCTTTTTTGTTTTTTATTTTGCTGGTATTATAGATGAAATAAGTGTCTGTTGTCTCTCCTGCCCTTACTAGCCCAGGTAGTGTATGTCATGTCTTACCAGCAGGGTGACAAAACATTGTTCTCATGGGACATAGAATCATAGAATCACCAGGTTGGAAGAGACCCACCAGATCATCGAGTCCAAAAATTCCCACCAATCTCTAAACCATGCCCCTTAGCACCTCATCCACCCACACCTTAAATACCTCAAGGGAAGGCGAATCAACCTCCCTGGGCGGACCGTTTCATTGCCTAATGACCCTTTCTGTGAGGAATTTTTTCCTTATGTCGAGCCTGAACCTCCCCTGGCAGAGCTTGAGGCCATTCCCTCTTGCCCTGTCCCCTGTCACTTGGGAGAAGAGCCCAGCTCCCTCCTCTCCACAACCTCCTTTCAGGTAGTTGTAGAGAGCAATGAGGTCTCCCCTCAGTCTCCTCTTCTCCAGGCTGAACACCCCCAGCTCTCTCAGCCGCTCCTCATAAGATTTGTTCTCCAGCCCCTTCACCAGCTTTGTTGCTCTTCTCTGGACTCGCTCCAGAGCCTCAACATCCTTCTTGTGGTGAGGGGCCCAGAACTGAACACAGAATTCGAGGAGCGGTCTCACCAGTGCCGAGTACAGGGGGAGAATAACCTCCCTGGACCTGCTGGTCACACCGTTTCTGATACAAGCCAGGATGCCATTGGCCTTCTTGGCCACCTGGGCCACTGCTGGCTCATGTTCAGTCTCTGTCAACCAGCACCCCCAGGTCCTTCTCCTCCTGGCAGCTTTCCAGCCAGGTTTCTCCTAGTCTGTACCTCTGCTTAGGGTTGTTGTGCCCCAAGTGCAGGACCCGGCATTTGGCCTTGTTAAACCTCATGTCATTGGTCTCAGCCCAGCAGTCCAGCCTGTTCAGATCCCTTTGCAGAGCCTCCTGACCCTCCAGCATGGTACATGCACATGGTACATGTAGACTTCTCTCCCCTAAATTAAAAGGGGGAGTTTAAAAAGCTGAGTTTTCATCTGATCCAAATTGAGTTCTGCAGAGCAGAAGTTCTTTAAAACAGAAGTTCTTTACAGCAGATTACTTCAGGTTTACAGGATGCCTGCCATTGGGGATTCTCCCCTTGAAAAATCCCTAAATCTTGGCATAAAGACACCATAAACTGTGCAGTGAAGGTTTCCATCCTTCAGTTCGGTTGTCTGTTGAAAAGTTACTGAGGGGATGAACAAGAAGCTTATGTCGTTAGGGCTGTCTTTGGCATTCAAAGGCACAGGGTTCCTGTTGCAATTTCTGTGGCTGCAGGGGGCCTGCTGATACATAAATCAATGCAAAGTGGATTTTTGCACTAAAAAGTGTTACTAGATGACATTTGTGAGGTTTCAATTCCAAGTGCCACCAATTCCGTACTCTTCATGCTGTTTTGCTGAATGCTGAAAGATTAAGTGTATCTGTCTGCTGCTGAAATTGGGGGAGTTTTACATGATCTAAATATTTTATAGGTGGTTTATTTTTTTAAAAATACTATTACAACAGCTCTGTGCCATCGTGTGAATGCAGAAGCCTGAATAATCTATTTGTTAGCAAAAGGAACAGCTGGATTTCCCAGAGGTCTGATCGGCTGCTTTGCAAGTTGGAGGTCTTGGTTTTCTAATATTTTTTTCTGTGTGTTGCTGGCAGTGGGATGGGGTGATGGGAGAGACCTTGTTCTTTTGTGGGGTGTGCTTGAGCGCTGCTGAGCACTTGCCACAAGAGGTCACTGCAAGAGTTGTTGCGTTTCTAGGTTGATGTTTAAATCTGAGAGAGAAGAGAAAAATGAAATTATTGATTTTTTGTACAGCAAACATCCCTCTATTTTTTTTATTGCTGTTGGAATTAGTATACAGCCAAAGAATAATGTCAGGAAGTTAAGCGAGCTGTGGAAATACATTTAATTAGCCAGTTTAATAGGGCACTGTTCCGTGGTTAACCATGATTTCAAGTTATGCTTCTGGAAAGCTGAGGGAATAATATTTTCTGGTTTGATAAAATTAAGTAATAGAAGAAGATTTTGGAGCACTCTAATGACCTGTTTATCAGACAAAAAAAGTCTGATACGTGTTTTATCAGCACATTTGGTACTGGTTATTTTAATGCCAAGCTCTGTGTAACCCAGATAACTGGAGCCCAGTCCTGCACCTACACCTGGCAGTGGGAGGGAGTCTGACGGCTGGACTGGGAATGGGAGAACTGCCTGCAGCAGCACCTTGGTACTGGGTTAGGATCCATCCTGTTGACAGTTTTGCTTCAGCCACTTGCACAACGAGGGGTGATTCTCTGCCAGAATGTGATTTTTCTGAGATAGAGCCAGACCTTGTGAACTGTAGCCAGGACTAGCTTTGGGCTGAGCGTCTGCAAGAGGAACCCCAGTGTCTGAAAAACCACTGTCACTGTGTCTTTCTCACCTGGGAACGTGAAGCAAACTGTCTATTTTATATAACATTAGCAATCTGACTTTTGGCTGCACCCCAAGGGTGCCTGTGTGCCTTTAGTGAGAGCTATGGTGTGCTCCAGTTTAAATTTAGTTTCTCTAACATCTTTGTTGTGTTCTGCATGGTTTTAATAGAGAACAGATTCAGTGGTAGAGTTTAAAGGATAACTGGGAGAGGTGAGGATTAGCTTGACTCTATGATAAATGAAAGGGGGGGTAGAACCTGCCATCACAATTGTATGAAATGTCATTTTGCAGGCATCTCGTAGGGATACTCTGTTGTCCTTATTGACCCAAATTTCTTCCTGGGGTCAATGAAGTTGTGCCACAATAAAGGCAGGGGACCGCACTGTTTGGAAGCTTTCAGATTCAATATGATTAAAGTTATTTGTTTTAAGTTTTCAGGAGGTAAACTCCAGACAGTCTTTAATCTTTCTTCTTGAGCTCTCTTGCTAAATTGCTGAAATCTGCTGTGTCCCTAGCTAAGTGCCTTACATGTAGATTTAATATTTCAGCTAATGCTGGATTATTTATCTT
This sequence comes from Clamator glandarius, assembly GCA_033459285.1. NCBI lineage: Eukaryota > Metazoa > Chordata > Aves > Cuculiformes > Cuculidae > Clamator > Clamator glandarius. Next base: position 44,218 of record JAUNZM010002503.1, on the reverse strand, counting down.
CTGTTTTATTTGAGGAGCATTTGTTTGGGGCAGGAAACAGATCATTTTGGCATAGGCAGTATGATGGTATCTTGCTCTGGGTTTAGCTCTCTTTGCATTTTCATAATATGAGTATTAATAAAAACAACACTGGTACAGAAAGGTGACGTAAAGAGTTAGTCCTTTGAGAGATGTTTTTCAGGCAAGCAACGCTTAATGTGCTGGATAAATTGCATGACACTGATGTTTTGCATTCTTTAAAGACACTGGGGAAATAATAGCTTTGTTAGAAAACAGGCATGTATTTTTATCGTAAGGAGTGCAAAGTGCTGGTGGAGGTTGCTGCTTCAAGCACAGGGGTTTGTCTGCAGATGCCCTGGAGCTAAAGGGGTGGTGGAGGCTGATTTCAGAGGGCTGTGCCCGCCAAAAGGATTTAGCATTTTCTGTTATATTCCACAGGGATATAGTACATCTTGAGCAAGTGGTTGGAGTCACTGTAAACAACACCAGTAGAAGTATGTATTATCAGGACCAAGACTTGCTCAGATGACCTAAAAGAAAAACAAATTAGAATAAGTTCTCGATCCCTCCTCCCCAACATACACACAGAGGAGCCCCACGAGTTTTCCAGGTTGTTCTAAACAAGACTTGCAGCAGCAATGTGCTGCATAGTTACAAGGAGCCTCATCTGACAGCAGTTTGAGTGGTTTGGGGCTTTCATAAGTATTGGGGCTTTTACAGTATTAGCAAGCAAGGCAAATTCCAGACGTTTCACAGACCCCGTCAGGTCAAGGCTGCATTTATTCTGCAGTGGAAAGCCGGCAATTCTGAAGGACAGCTCTGTGTGAAGTTCCTTAAGAGTTTATTCCTAGATGGAAACACTGCTTTTTATTATTATAATAATTATTATTACTTGGATCTGCTAGTGCTTCATTTTTTCATACTTCCCTGTTTTCTTGAGATGAGATGAAATTCCGAAATGGTGGTCTAAACAAATTTGGTTACAAGTGGTATCCAAGCAGCCTTAAGAAAAGATGATTAGAGACAATGTGTCTCACTTGGCTAAGCATATCTTCTGGAATGATTTAGCTGTTCTTGCTCTCCTGTGATTGCATAACATGGATTTTACACTGCTTTGGGCATTTAGTTAGTTTAAAAAAAATTGCTTGCACACTGTGGTGCTTTTTTTTTTTTTAAAGAAAACAAGGCTTAGCGCTGTGTTGGGTATTAGCTACTGCAAGATAGAGTAAGATTAAAGTCTTGCTGCTCTACAGCATATACTACCTTTGTGCAAAAGAGTCCTATTACAAAAAAAAGCACAGCAACAGCAAATACAATGCCTGTAACAATTGTTTTCATGTGTTTTCCAGCCTGAAATTTTGTTAACTGTATGCTGCTAATACCCAGACTCCTTGCCATCAGTATTAAATTTTGTAAATAAGAGAGTTGTATTAGCTAATAAAAACCCTGCTGACTTCCTAAGAGGAATTTAACAACTTTGAGACAGGCAAGTCTGCTGACCGAGCCCTGCTTCTCCACACACTTATAGACAGACACTGGTGTTTGACTTGTGTAGTAAAAAAGATCTTATACAATCTACAGATTTGTGATATGAGCTCTCTACAATATATCAGAAAGGGAAATGGGTGGAGAAAATGACTGGCGGAGGCAATGACATGAAGACAAGCTTAAGAATAATAAAAATTGACTTTTATCTCTAAGGAAATGGGAAGTGGAAATGCATTATCGGAGAAATCCTAGCAAGGACGAATGCATTACCAGACATTTCAGGCTAATAATTGTGCAAATTTTGAAGTTAGCTGCTTGTTAGTGTTTTGAGAGTATGAGTACATCACCACATAGTAATCCGGATCACAAATACATAAGATTTTTGTGTACTGGATCAGACCATTGGTCTGTCAGGTTGCCCTCAGGAATGGCCAATGTCTAGCAGACCAGGGGAGAAGTTCCCAGCCTCCATAGTAAAATACAGATTGAGTGCTACTGTGCGTGGAGAGAGAAGACTTTCCTTTCTGGGCCACTGCACAGATATTGCACAGATTTTAGTTACCAGTGTCTTACTGCAGAATGTGAACTGTGTTTATGCATTGCCATCCATAACTTTGGCTCCCTTGCCAATACCTATTGTGATGCTGTTCTTTCAGTGAAGTCATCGTATACTTAAAAACTGAGTAAATTCTGTTGTTCTGGTGTAGGCATAGTGGCTGAATTTGCTGTTGTCTAGTTATTAGTAACTAAACTCTCTTAAGCAACACTCATCCTTGAGAATACTTTCACTATAATATGTTCTTCAAAAAATTCTAGCTTGCAGAATACAACTCTTGCATATTGAATCAAACTGGAAGACAGCTGTGGAGATCCCAGTGCTGGTGTCCTTGACAGTGCAGGGCTCATGCTTATACTTTAGAAATGACCGATCGTGTACAAGTCCTTTGTCTAACTCAAAAAAAGATCTTTGGTATGAACTAACCAGTGGGGAGTGTGGAACATCAGGAGAACAGGAGGATCAGGAGTTAACCTGGGATTTGATGATGGAGGTGCACCTGGTGCTTGCCTGTTGCAGTGTCCATGGGGCACATCTCTGAGCTGCCATCCAGTGAGTAGCTGTGACCTGGGTGCGTTTCCTCCTTGTTGCATGCGGTGAGCACAGACGTATCTCAAGAAGGAACAAGTCAGTTGGCAGCCTGTAGGCAGGTCTGTAACACACTTGTCTTTCAGTCTGATCTGCTTGAATGAAAAGTTGGCTTGTGCTAAGAGGCTGCTCACCACAGAGTCACTGCAGCAGGTTACAGGGGGACATCAAGGTGCCGTTGGCTGATGGTCCTTGCTTTGGAACTGCTGGTGAAGGAGAGCAGGAGGAATGTGCAGCTAGTTATGTTTGGGAGGTAACAGGTTTGTCTTTGGTGTTAGGCTGCCCAATTGCAACTGAAGATGGAGAGGAAATGAGGTTTTCCCAACCTTTGCCTCTTCCATCAGGTTCAAGCAGCTAGATGGAAATTAAACAGTGGAATTTGCCATAGTCAGACTAATGGAAATCTTAGCCCAAGGCACAACTGTGATTAACCATTCTAGTGAGGAAACGTAACTGAATTGTAGAAATATGGAAGTCAATCTTGCCAATGGATTTAGTCCAGGACTGGCTGTTAGGACCCAGCTTCAGGGAAGGTAACTGTAGGAATGGACTTTCATGAAACATTAGTGGTGATGATATAAAGCAATCTTTTCTGCAGCTACATAAAACTCCTAGAAACTCTAGGGTTGTATCCTCTACTAGGGAGTCTCTACTATTGACCAAGGTGAAGTTCCAAACTAGTGACATATTAGAGAATATACAGGGAGTCACAGCAGAGGACTGAAGGTAAAAACTCCTCTGTGTCCCTTCACACTCTGCACTTTTGAGAATTTATGGCCGAAAAAAGAGTTCTCTCAATGTCCTCTCACTCAGTATGCAATTTGGATGTTTACAGCTGGGTATGGACTGCATGATGCAAAGTTAAATCTGCCTACAGTTTTGAACTGGAGAAACGGATTTAAGGAAGAATGTGTCCTAGTTGGAGAAAATAACATGACTCTTGATAAAATGTGGGGTAGGCATGGAGTCATGTGGATGCTGAGACCTGGGCACACGGTAAAACCCGAGGATCAGAAGCAGAACAATTCTTACTCAAATTTTATCAAGCTGCTCACTGAGCAGAGGCACTGATGAAGTGTGGATTCTTGTGGCTTTGTGCCCACGGTTAGACTCATTGGTCTCTAATAAGATGCAGACATTGATTCAAGATTTTCTTCAGTTGGAGTAGGACACACATACATATTCACATGCTAAGCGTGGATGAATAACCTTATTTGCTTAGGAGGTAAGAGTGAAAAAGAAATCAGTTAAGTAATTAAAAATTCATGGGGACAGCATAAAACACGTTAGAATATTTCGTCAAGTTTCTAGTGTGTTTATGCTTCATCTGATCTAATATCTTACAAACACTGGTATCCACTAAGATACTTCCAAGGTCTGTTTTTTCCTAGTTTTATGGGATTTTTTTAAACTATCAATAGTTTGGCTTTATGTTTTATTCCCTTCCAAGTTTCTGGTGAATTTGATAAGTTTAGTGAATGCCTTGGGAATAAAGGAATATAAAATCCATGGAAGACAATCATTAAATACTATATGTGCGGTGCTGGCTGTAACACATATCTTCTGCTGTGCACTCTGTCCTGAAACAGTTACGTGGTGGGAATACACAATCAAGATTATATCTGTTGGATGGAGAGGCTTTGAAGAAGGGTTATCTGCTTTTGGACTATGGCCCTCTGGGGAGAACCCAGATGTGTACAGCATCCATGAGTGAGTTTAGTATTGCAGTCTCTTTATCGCCCGAGTTGTGTCCATTGTGTGTAGAGGTTCAAACTTGACATTGGGAAAAAGATTTTCACAGAAAGGATCATTGGGCACTGGCACAGGCTGCCCAGGGAGGGGGTTGAGTCATCTCCCCTGGAGGTGTTTAAAAAACAGGTGGATGAGGTGCTGAGGGACATGGTTTAGTGATTGATTGGAATGGTTGTACTCGATGATCCAGTGGGTCTTTTCCAACCTAGCGATTCTGTGATATGTGAGCAAAAAAAACTTCAGTGAAAGATAATCCTATAAAGAGTTCTCTTTCCAAGTCTAACCAGAGGACATGTAATAGTTGTTATTTCCCTGTAGAATTAAGGATTGTTTACGCTGCTGGGATGTGGTGATGGTAGGTGGTTACCATGGGGCAAGCCTGGCAGGTTTAGAGGGCTCTTTGTGTGTCCCCTTTGCCAAACTGGAGGAGATGAAAGGTATTAAGGGGACATGAATACTGTGGGATGAATTCTAGTGAAGCCTTTGGTTTCCAAGGATTTAGGATGTCCCCTGTTCTAGTATCTACACTGTGCTGAGGAAAGCTGCGCTGAGTCCCCAGTGCAGAAGGGGCTGCAGAAAGCCAGGGAGATTTTATGTAATACTCAAGCTTTACTCTATGTCTCCTGCTGCTTGTAGTGAAGGCATCTCCCTTCGGGAAGAGAAGCAAATTTTTAAAGTTGACATTTAGGCTTAAGAATATTTGTGATGGATTTAAATAAATTCTTTGAGCTTAAAAGCATTAGATTTCAGAAAAACTAAACTTCTATTTCTCACATTGGTTGGCTTTTAGATATTTTTAATCTGCTTTTCTATAGAAAATCCAATAATCTCCAGATTATTTTTTCCAAATTCATGCTTATAAGGGAAAAAATGCTTTTTTTTGCAGTATACTTTCCTTTTTTGACAAAATAATATTTGCATAATGTGCAATCCAGTCACAGTTATAAATACTCTGAGAAAGGTATGTGTAGTTGATGCAAACTCAGAGCTAGGTTTATGTGAAAATAACTATGTGCACCTGAGTATGTCTAAGTAATTGACATAACCATTCTTCAGCTACTATGAGGAACATTTGTAAAAGTATTGTTATTTTCTTTTGCCACATGAACTGCTGAGAGGAGCATTTTCTGTAATTTCTGTACAGCACTGATTGTTAATATTTGTATTTTAATAGCTTTTCAGCATCAGTGAATGGGACCACTTAGGTTCATAGCTGCAGTCAAAATGAAATTGGAAACTAACAGGAAAAGTAAAGAAAACTCTTAAGATTATCACAGACTTCAACTTGAGAACCTCTACTAAGTGAGAATATTATTTCTGAAACAAAATTAGGAGTATTGATGATGTCAATGAACATATTTTGGAGTGCAAGAAGCTACTTATGTTACTAGAAGTTACCGTGTTTCATCATGAATTCTTTTCTTATACCGATTTTGATTTCAGTTCCCTCTGAAATGCCATCATGAATATCTCTGCATCTGCTGTGTAACACACAGAGGATTTAAATGTATCTTTCCACTGACCACAGCCCTTTCTTCTTCTCTTTCTTTTTTCAGAATCCAGTTTTCTGTTGGGAAATGCCCAGATTGTGGACTGGCCTGTAGTTTATAGTAATGACGGATTTTGTAAACTCTCTGGATATCATCGAGCTGACGTCATGCAGAAGAGTAGCACGTGCAGGTATGCAGACTCTCTGTTTGTTACCACTCAGTGCACTTTTGGAATTGTAATCTGTCCTTTTAAAAAGGTCTGTTTTGCAGAAATTAAAGTATTGAAACAAGCTTTAAATGAATGAAACCAGCAACTTATTCAGGGCATGGTAAAGCACTTTGATATTTACCCTGGCTAATATCAGTATGAATGTGCTCAAGCTTGTGATCCAATGAAGTGGGGTTTTAGGTAATATATTTCAAAGACATTTTACTAGATTTTTCTTAATTCTCCTGTTATCATGGTTGGGGGCTGTGAGCTCTTCTGTAGCACATGTTGGTCCCTGGTATTACACAGAGAGCACAGTAATGTGCAAACAACATCTTTATTCCCAAAAGAGTGATTAAGCTGATGATATATTTACTCTGAGCATTACAGTTTTATGGCTTTTTCCTTTTGTTGGTGGTCTTTCAGGAGTGGGCAGCTGTGATTTACGGTTAGACATGCATCTGCGCCTTGCCTGCTGCATCCTATAAAAGGAAATGCTTTGGGGAAAGACTAAACCCTAATGCATGCACATGGAGGGTGTGTGTGTGAGAAAAATAAATGAAGAACAGAGGTAACAAGGAATGGCTGAGATACAAGTTTGAGTAGGTTTTCCCTTTATGAATTCAGGCAGCCACCATTCTCCAGGGCACTGTGGGTGGGGGCTGCATATCTGCAGTGTTGATTTTGGGGAGGTAAGTGCAGCCAGACACTAATCATTGGCTGGTGCTCCAGCTGGCAGTAGCCAGGCGGGCAGCTAGCCTGCCCTCAAACGTCAGTCATCACTTGCTCCAAAGAGCAACATGTACTGATGTGTGCTTGCTGCTTTCATCTGCCAGGAAGGGGAGGAAATCTTGGGGGTCCAGGGTTGCTCTGTGCAGCCAGGTGTCCTCTAGTGGGTAGTGGAGAAGTAAGCACGTGCTGCTTAAATGAAAGAAACAGCCTTAACACAGCCATCCTGGATATACATACATGATTTCTCCTTTGTCTCTACTATCCTGTATGTCGAACTGTATACGCTTGCTGTGAGGCAGCACTTTTATAGTCTGCGCACGTTAAAATAATTACAAATCATAGAATGAGCTTGTAGAAAAATGTTGAGCAAGTGAAAGTTTAGCAATACCTCTCAGATAATGATTCCCCTATGCCTCAGACACTGAGAGGACTGAAAGCTTTATTCCGAGTGCCTTTTGTCAATGTGATGGGCTCTAGTTATCATTTGTAAGGATCCTGTTTTGACCACATATAAGTAGATAATACAGGTGAATCATACAGATGCAAATTCAAGGAGGAATCACTGTGGAAAATGGAATCGGCAGCGAAGATGTTATTAATATTTTTTTAATCATCATTCTGTGCATCCATCTCTGATATTAGAGAGACCTCTCTATGCTCAAAACACATCTAGTACTTCCTTTGTGTCTGGATCTTGGCTGGTGGAGTAACTTATGCAGGGTGATGTTTCCTTCTTCCCTGTCTTTGCAGATTAAAGGAGAGATGGAGAAGTTTACAGCATGGTCTGATATGCAAAGTGTAGCCTTCCAGAGCAGTGTCTTCAGAGCGGCTCTCTCATGAAGAGCTGTGCAGCTGTATGGAATGGAAAATAATCTTGAAGGCCAATGTTGCCTGCATAGGCTTACTCAGTAGGATGCCATGGGAGGTTTTTTTGATATCTGGGGCCATTATTTAAATTATTTTCTGAGTCACATCCTCAGTGCAGAATTACTATGCTATGCCCAGACCATGTTACATTATACATTAAAATTGCGTTATATATAATGTCTGCTTTACGGTTCCAACTCAAGTGTTCCAGGCTAAGAGTGCTATGGTGCCACGACTTTACTGCAGGTTTTGGAAGGGACTGTTTTTATAGCTTTTTAGTGTCAGAAATCCAACCAAAGACCAACATGCAGACACAAACAGTGTAAATCAAGCCTCTTACTTGTCTTATCATTGTTACTGAAAATGGGTGTGATAAAGGACAACTTATACATTTTACAATAACTGGTCAGTTTTCCCCTGCCTGTAAGATATAGTGCCTTCAAATCAGCTTTTAGCCATAATTCTCTCCTAGGTAGTCCAGTGAGTATTCACTATATCCTCTTTCTGCCTGTCCCACCCTATACACTACACTGGGACTACTAATATGTCACCATTATATTCAGTCTCAGATGGTCTTGGCTGGTACTGACCACAGGGTGGGGTGGAGAGGCTGAAGGCACTGGAGATGGTAGTGATTTTTGTTCCAGCTCAGGCAGTGACTTCTTCCTGTGACAAGCTGGTAATCCCTTTGATATTTTTTTTTTCATCACCTTTTTAATCACCAACAATGTGCCCACTGATAGGAAAATCGCTTAGAAATAACCTAGTACTAGAGATAACCTAGAAATAACCTTAGAAATAAGCCAGTTTCCCTGGTTTCACGGGCAATATATAAAAGGCACAGGGCACATAGGTATCAGGTTAGGTTGGTATTGCTTGATGGGAGTCAATGTGTGTTCATCCTGGGTACAGGATTTTTAGGTGAAAGAGCTTGTTTACTCTTGAACCATTGCTGTGCCAAACGAAAATGAGCTGAGAGTGCAGCTGCATTTGCGACACCTCTAACCTTCAATTAACCATGCAAAAACCTCTGCGTGGAAAAGCACTGATAGATCAACCAGCGCAGGAAAACCACTTATTTCATGCCCAGCTGCCCACAGTCATGATAGTGTATGGCTTCATGAATACACTGAAAGAATAAACAGTTAAAAACCATTAGAATTCAGTTTAATGTTCCAATTAATATCAATGTTTTCTAAGTATTGTTGCATATTAGTTAAATTCTGTGTTCTCATCAAGCATTTGGAAGCACAGGCACCCTTTGGTGGTGATTTGTAGACCTACCCTGGCATTTTACACTTGGCATTTGCTCCAGGCTTAGCTTTGCTTGCCCTTCCTTGCACCTTGCCAAACTTGGAGTAGTTGGTTGCTAGTTTTTGTTTTCAAAGAGGAAACCTGTTCTTAGGCCTTGTTTGTGCGTTGCCTTCCAGCTGTACAAGGAGATAGGACTGGATCTCCTTGCTGAAGTAGTTGTTTGCAGTTAGTGTTTCCACGAAAACACTTGCAGTGCTTCAGTCAGCATCACTGCTCTCTTTCATTTTGTTTTACTGCTAATACAAGTGGGATTAAAAGAAAGCCTGTGAGTAAAATCCAGCCTCCAATGAAGCTAATGGCAAAATTCCCACTGAGTTCAAAGAAGTGGGATTTTGCATGGTGGGTACAGCATGCTAGACTTTAAAAAAGGATAGATTTGAAACTGGGATGTCACCTCTGTGACGTGATTTTTGTGTGTATGAGGAAGCCTCCCTGCACTGCCAAAGCTGTGCAAAGAAACCTTGCTGAGCATGCCAGTGGGACCTGGGTAGCTGCATCACTTCTCTTTAGAAATGGTGCCTGCTCTTTAACTTGCAAAGTTTGGAAGCTATTGATGTGTATCTGTATTTGCTGTTCCTCCTGGGTAGACATTTGTCCGTTGTAATTAATGCCTTTTCATCCAGCACTTTGGGATGAGTGCTATAAATTGGATGCAGGATCGTGTACCTTCTGTGCTTCACCTGTCCTCTGCCCTGGATAATTCCTTACAAACAGCTGTTAAATACTGCCCTGGCAAGCACAGCGGACCTGGAGCTGTTCTGATGCCAGCTGCTCTGGATCCTGACAAAGGACAGAAGAGCATACAGAGCTTCAGATGAGGCTTTTCTGTGCCAAGAGATGCTTTCACAGGGAGGCAAGAGCCCAGGCATCTTAAATGACAAATGATCTGTTTCAGAGATGGGGAAATTATCTAAGATTGTGCTTTCTCTGAGCATTTCAATAAGTCTCGTTTCTCTTTGGTAAGACTATTTTCTAGGTAGCAGGATTCCCAGTAGCAGGGTGTATTTGTTATTTATGTCTTGTGCAGTTTGCACTGAAGGCACTCGACAAGCACTAAATAACAAAACATGAGGCAGAAAAAGACAGAGTGATTGACTGAGGAAGTAGGAGTTCCTCCATGTGTACAAAATAGGGCAGACTAAATTAAATTAAACCTGTGATAAGCAAAGATCTTATATAACTTATGCAGTGAGTGGCTTTGAGGTTTCTTCAGTGCTGTTAAAAATTGCCTTCTGAAAAATGTTTCTATTATTTCACTAGCCTTTTAAATGTCTTTTTACATGTGAAAATAATACAAGATTTGAGTACTGCAATAATAAGCTGCCTTTAATTTAAAGCATAAAGTTGACTGATCATATTCAGCAGTGCTAACTGATATTGTCCACCACTCAATGCCAAGTACAATTTGTCACTTTAACACTAATTAGTGATGACTTTCTCTGTTATAAGCCATGTAAAGTCGAGCACTTCAATAAATTCTTATTTTTTCTTTCAGGACTAAGAGAAGCATTTTTTTTAATTCTGAAGAACGCAAAAAAAGAGAATTCAATTGCAAAACAGGCTGTATTAAAAATACTAGCTCTTACTTTGTGTTAGAGACAGGACAATCTGCTTTACCTCATCAGTGCATTAAAAGAGGCAGAGGTTAAAAAAAGATAAGATCAAAAGATAAAATCAAATGTCTTTATTGTCATCTCACGTATAGCTATATGAAAGTTTATCAGCTAAACTCAGGAAAGAAAGGCAGGTCAGTTGAAAATGAGCAGTGGGCTGTGTTTTGCATTTTCCAAATATAGCTATGTATGTTAATGATGAGCAACACCTTAATGAAGCCTTGTGCCCTGTTAAAGCCATTTCCTGACATCGGTTGCTCTAGGGGTGTCTCTCTTACATTGCTCTCCCCAAGGTAACAGTTATGACATGTCATTTATAGCTCTGCCTGTGTTACCAGTGAAGAAGCATCTATAGTGAGATATGGATGCTGTAGTTACTCAGATGCCCCACAACTGCCTCCATCACCCATGCCGGGGAGCACTTTATTCTGGGATCAGCCCTTTTGCCTCCCTTGTCTGGCAGCGTAAAGAAAAGATACGAGGTCTGGCCTTCATTGAGTATTTTAATGCTTGCCGAGTCACTAACCACTATGCTGGTTTATTGTTTCTTTGAGGACAGTAGGCATAAAATAAATGTTTATTGAACCTTTGGAGGCCTGTTGATCAATAAAAGAGAAGCTACACTGAAACCACAGAGGCACTGATAGCTTTCCTCTTTCGTATTCTCAGGGTGTTCTGTTGTGGGTTTCAGCTGAAGCTCAAACCGTTTTTGAACAAGGAAAACGAGGGGGAAAAAAAAAAGTCTGATCAATTAAAAGTATATTTATCCAAGTGTCTGAAAGCTTTTATCCCATGTTCCATTTTCTTTGAGTTCTGTAATTGGGAATTTGCACAGAGTGGTCTTCACTTATTTTTAATCCAGGGAAGAATGACAACAAAAGCCTGGCTGTTTCCTTACAAAGGCTTTCCAAAGCAAGGTCAGGGGGTTGAGTTTCCAGCTGAAAGTCTGACCTGGAAAAGAATGCAAAGATGAGATGGTCGAATGGCAAGAAATAGCAGAGTTAAAATTACATTTTTATATTCACAGTCTCGAGAAGGATGCATAGAATCATAGAATCATACAATAATTTGGGTTAGAAGGAAGGGACCTTAAGGATCATCCAATTCCAACCCTCCTGCCATGGGGGGGTCTCACTAGATCAAGCTGCCCAAGGCCCCATTCAACCTGCCCAAGGCGAAAAAACATCTCAAAACCCATTTTACTGTTTCCTGTACTTTCACAGAAGTATTAAAGAGATGCAATATACAGTAAGGAAAATTAGAGTCAATTTGGTTATGTTTGGTAGTAATGCAGACAGAGTTGCATTTTATGAGACAGCTCATACACTTGCTTTGTGCTGAATTTTCAGAGAATTACAGTCATCACTTCTTATTGGTTAAATCCTCCCTCCTTTTGTAATTGGTATTTAGCAAAAGGATTCTGATTATCTTATTGTCCCAGGTAACTATAGAATCCTAGAACTGATTGGTTGGAAAAAAACTTTGAGAACATTAAGTCCAACCTGACCTGTCCATTACTAAATCATATCCCTAAGCACTTTGTCTGCCTGTCTTTTACATACCTCCAGATATGGTGACCCATCCACCTCCATGGAAAGCCTCTGCCAAGTGCCTGAGAACCCTTTTGGTGAAGACTTTTTTCCTAATGTCTAATCTAAACCTTTCCTGGTGCAAGTTGAAGCCGTTCCCTCTTGTTCTATCGCCTACTCCCTGAGAGAAGAGACCAACACAAGGCAATATTAGATTTGCAGCCAATGATTCAGCCAACAGCTTTTACTTGCAGAAGCTTCCATTCCTCTTCCAGAAGCCTTTTCAAGATTATTGAACAAAATTTGAGAGGTTTTAGAGGTTTTGTTCAGTTTTCTCCATTTTGACAGCAATATTCTCATGGCCTGCAGCTGTGGCAATAATGGTTTTATAGGCTACCAGCTCTTTTTATAACTGTATATCCTTGAAGATATGCTCAGAAAAGCACTTAATGAAACACTGCAGTAAATGTATTTGCTGTCATTTAGAGCAAAAAGGTGGTCATGGTAACTCACTGTTGTTGGTTTCCTTGTGACACTCTTAATATTAAAATGAAGTGTAATTCATGATTACAGTTCATTAAAAGGCTCCAGTGCTCATGCCATCTAAGGTGACTGTAACAAAGTTGTTGCTTATCTAGAAAAAAGAAAAACTTTTTGTCTTTTTCAGTTTTATGTATGGTGAGCTGACAGACAAGAAGACCATTGAAAAAGTCAGACAGACTTTTGACAACTATGAGTCAAACTGCTTCGAAATTCTCCTCTACAAGAAAAACAGTATGTATATATTCATGTATGGTGTGGAGAGTGAAAATGCATATTTAAAGTATACAATAGACTAAAATAAATTTTCATTTTGACATATGGGTAAATTTGGGCCAAGATTTGGAGAAGAAATGGGTATTTTGGTCACCATAGCTCAAGAAAAGAGCTCTTTTTTTTCAGGATGAGTGTTCAGATTGCCAAGAATAGTTGTTCCCTGCTGTCTCTAGGCTGACTCCTTCCTTCCAAAATATATTTAGTTTTGAGGATTGTTTCCCTGAGGGGAAAATGACTGGGTTATGTGGAAAGAAATCCTGAATGAGGTTCCCCCACATTCCTCAGGAAACACCCTCGTGTCTCCACAAGTGAGAGCCCATATCCTCATTGCTATGAGTGGATGCTCCCAGCAGCACTTCCGCAGTGTGTAAATCAACACATGAGCTCTAGTTGGAATCATAGAAAAACCAGATTGGAAGAGACCCACCGGATCATCAAGTCCAACCATTCCTATCAAACACTAAACCTGCCCGTCAGCACCTTGTCCACTCGTGCCTTAAACACCTCCAGGGAAGGTGAATCAACCACCTCCCTGGGAAGCCTGTTCCAGTGCCCAATGACCCTTTCCGTGAAAAATTTTTTCCTAATATCCAGCCTAAATCTCCCCTGGCGGGAGGCTTCTCCAGGCTAAACAACCCCAGCTCTCTCAGCTATTCCTCATAAGGCCTGTTCTTCAGCCCCTTCACCATCTTCGTTGCGTTGGAGTGCCTAATTTGGTGTGTAACCTGGGACTTTTTTAGAAAAGCAGAGGATTTTGTAACTTAATGGACCTAAGTACTTTCCTCTTGGTGGCATTTGGTTTACAGGAGGTTGTGAGAACAGAGGAAGATATTCTTTGGTTTGTCTTAAGCATGAGTCACTCCAGTCACATTTTCTGTCCTGCCATGTATGTGGATAGTACTTCTCGCTTATTAACTTCATAGCGTATACTAAGCAAAACCTGCACTGTTATGTGGTCTCACACTGGGCTTGTGCAGTGTAGATGTCTCTCCTAGGCTGGTGGTCGAAATCTTTGCTTTTCTCAGTGGAGTTGAGCTGCCTCTTACACTGGCATAGGCGATCTTCCCAAGGTACAACTCCAGAACTGTTGGGTGAAATGTGCTCCAGAAAAGCTGATTCCTCTCTGCTGAGCAGACCGAGTCTCATTGACTGTGTCAGTGGCCATGTCAAAGCAATTTTGACAGTCATATTTCTTTGGCTTAGCTTCCCTTGCCCAATCAGGATGCAGCTTTTGTAGGGTCAGGGAGCTTTGCTGCTGGTTCAGCTCCCTGGAGCCTGGGAGCTGAGCCCGTGTCCTCCTCAGGATGGACTTCAGTGCTGGCATGGAGCTTGTTGCTGGAGTGAGGCTGGAGGTTTCCTCTGCACGTCATGGCTGAGGAAAGGTGACGATGTGCCTCAGGAGACAGATAACTATGCCTGATTGCCCCATTTCACTGCAAGTTCACACAAACCTTTTGTAACATTGAAGAGAGCATCTTGTTTTCTTGGAACAAACTCATGCTTCACATTGTATTTCCACTTTCCCTTTTTAGACTAAAACTTCCTGTATGTGCACTTAAACAGTAGGAAATGTCTTCAGATTTCTCCAGTTCTGCCTGCTTCAAAGCATTTTTAGCCAACACTTTAATTAAAAAGAGAAGCAAGAGTGGCTCTGAAGTCCAGCTGTTTCTGCAGTTGCCCAGGGGAGCCCTCCAAATGACCTCTTTTCAGTTTCTCATCATATGGATATGTCTGTTCTCTAGATTTTCTGCTTCTCTGCCCATTGCCTGTGCGGGTTACCTGGACGTCTTCTCAAATTAGGGGAATTTCCCGGGACAGACTTGTGTTTGGTATCTTTGCATGTGGTGGTGCCTGGCACCACCCTGCCCTGTGTCTGTGTGATTTCTGAAGAGGATCCCAGACACCTAGTGCTCTCCCTGACCCTGGCTTCTCTTATTAACTGGACTGGCAGCTCGTGTTATAGCATGGGCCAGTCCTGAACTAAATTCCTTTGTGTTTTATTTGAGTATGAAAAGAAGAAAGCATTCTCTTGGTAACTTTTCTGTAACAAACTAGTCACTTTTTGCTTTGAATTGTGGATTGCCTGCTAGAGCTTGATTATGCTTCAGAGATTTATTGAGCTGCAGTTACCTAAAAAAAAAAAAAAATCTTCAATTTTCCCAAGATCTCCAAGCCTATACTTTCCATAAGTTATGCAGAATTGCAGAAGGACTTCATGGAAAAGTCACATTTCTTTTGAAGCTCCAGTCAATTCCCATCCATAACATCTACTGCCACTTCCTTCTCCGTCACCCAAAGCCCAGTACTTCAGCTTCTTTCTAACACTAATAGGTTCAACTTCTGGCTCCAGTTCAGCATCTGGTTTGCCCAGGGTTTAGTCCTATTTATTTGCCATGAGCCTTCAAGAAACTCCCTGCTTATCCTTCTTATCCTTCAGGCTGAATGTTGGAGCAAATAAAGAAATAAAGACTAGTATCTGTTGGTATGAATGAATGTACATCTGTATATTCATATATATGTATATACTTCTGAAAATGTAGGCACTTGCTCTGTGGAAGGGCTTATGTTTTTTACCTGCAGAGACTCTGCCTATTGCTGCTGTCCTGCACAGAGCTTGCGATGCTCTCAGTGTACCCTACTGCCCATGTTTTCAAAATGTCCAGACATGTTTTATATTTTTGATTATGTGGCCCAAGCTTTTCTTTCTCACCCATTTATATAGTGCCGCAGAAAATCTTGAGACAGTCAAGTAATCAGCATAATGGCTTCGGAGTTATCACAAAAAGCAGTCCTCTATCTCTCCTAATTGTCCAATATACTGCTAGTGAGTAACTGGTTTAATCCCAGTTCAGCAATGCTGAGATTTTTCAAGAACCTTTATGGATTTTAACGTTCCCCATAGTTGTCCTTGTCCAAAAGGGGTTTTGTCACCCTCCAGGCACCTATCCAGCTCCCAGATGTGGTGTATTAGAGGAGATTTAGGGGGGGTAGAAGTGCTCCTCGTATAGCAGTGGGCAAGCAGCTTGTCTCAATGTGTCAGCTCTTAGGCTGGCATTCAGGCAGCTCAGGAGGAAAGCCATTATGTCAACTGTCTGAAAGCACGTCAAATCCCAAAGGTAATTAGCTGGCTATGAAGGCATTAGTAGTGCAGCGTGTGTAGGTGCAAGTCCGGGAGGGAGAGGACATGGTTGTGGGCACAGGGCTTTGCTGGGTGGAAAACATCTCTGACATTCGCATCCCTGCAGGTGAACAAGGTGTTTCTAAGCAAATTGATTGAAGTCTTATAGTATTTTGCCCCTTACAGAGCAGACATGCATGTATGTAGGGGACTGCCACGTGCCTTTCAGCTTAGGAGGAATCTAACCCAGTTTCAGCTCCTGAGCACCTGCAGGAGCCCTCTGTGAGTATTTACCAAAAGCCATGCTAACCACTACAACACTGTAGGCTTTTTTCTTTTTTTAGCTGTTTATTTGATGAGTGGTAGGATTTTAAAATAATTTTTAATTTATTTCAAAAGCTAAGTAGAGATAACTGCATTGGGAGATTGCTTCACTGAGCAGGACAGTGAGGAGGTGGAGGGTATGACCCAAAACACAGGAAAGAAATTGAATTTCTTGATTTGTCTTGACAGGGCATTAACAGTCTGTGTCTGCATTAGCTCAGGTCCTCTTACATAAGGGAGTAACTTTAAATTTGGAGCTTTTGACAGTACACTCCGGTCATTTTGGTTTCGATAACTTTATATTATGTGAAGAAGGAATCAAAGGTACCATCCCTTCATTTTTTCTTACCTGTCTACCCTGCAGACACTAAATTTGTTCGATGTGCTGGGACGAAAACAGGAGCAAGAGAGGAAGAATCATATATTTTATTTCAGTATGAAGATCTATAAAGCCTCCTGTCTCTGCTTATTGGAAAATTAAATTGGTAGCATTTCCCCATTTTAGTGAATCTGTAAAAATAGGAATAGATTGTTTTCCTTTGGGGAGGTAAAACTAAAAGATCTGGAAGATGTAGAAAAATCTAAAGGTGGTCCTAAATGACATATGTGTTATAATATCATATGAATGATGAAATATTCTGTGTACAGCTGGGTAAAGTTTATGCTACACCACAGTCCAATGTTGCTTTTCTCCTTTGCTTCAGGAACCCCAGTTTGGTTCTACATGCAAATTGCACCAATAAGAAATGAGCATGAGAAAGTGGTTTTGTTCCTGTGCACTTTTAAGGATATCACTTTGTTCAAACAACCGATTGAAGATGATTCAACAAAAGGTAAATATGAAATACAGTATATTTCTTTGGTAAATGACAAAGTACATGCTTGAGCTCAGTCCTGTGACAGAGCCATGTCATGCCTATGATCTGTTTCTTCAATTCAGGAAGTGTTTTGTGACCTGTCAGAGTTTCAATGCCAGTCTCCTAAATTATTGCTTAAAAAATAAAAGATAAATCACCATGAGTGGAAATTCCCTAATAACAATTTGCTAGAGTGACAAGCCTTACTTTCTCTTTGTAATTTCACTGCTAAAAATGGCATAGTTTTGAGTCATTTTAAAGCTGTGTTGTTTCAGGGAACCTTTCTCCTAAGGGACTGATATCTTCTTTTCAGAAAACAATAATTCCGGCTCCTTTGTACTGAGAGGTTGATGTTTCCTTCCTTTCTGACAGCCTATTTGAGTCCTTTATTACTGGACTGCAATGTTGACTGCATGGCAGTGGACATGATACTTCTAATTTAACAGCTGCCAGTGATGGTGTTTGTTGAGGTGTGCCGTGCTCTAACTACCCATGGTCAGATCTGCAGCCTTGCACAAGTGAGATTAGGTGTAGGAAGGTGCAGAGGATCTAGCAGCATCCTCTGCTTTGGTTAAAAGACGCATCTTGTGTCAGGTTCACATGGGTATTTCTTTGGTTAAAATAATGCATGCTCACATAAAAGAGGACATTTATGCTACAGCATCCACATCCCATCTCTTGGAAGCTGCCTTCTGATGATGAATTCCTCGCTATATTTTAGTCTTCATGCTTGGAGGAGGCTTGATTTCTCACTGGGAGCCATGTGTGCTGTAAGCCATCTTCTTTAGAATAAACTTAGTGTGATTTGAATGCAAGCAGGATTTAAAATGATTTCTTATAGTCTAGATAACACTTATTATATGGGTTTGGATAACTGAAAAGTAGATTTATTAAAGTAGACATAAAATAAAACCAAAGACCTTTCTTCAGGCTAACACAAAATAAGAGTATTTTTTATCTGGAGAGTATTATCCATGAAGTTATTAGATCCTGACAAAGGGATACCTTCTTGGCCATGATAAGATTTACTGCCTCAACAATATAGTCACCAACCTGAAAATGTTCTTTTATTTTACTTTTAGCTCCATAACGTGAAATTCTTCTGCCTGGAAATAATCTGAAATTTTTAGGATAAATGCCAGTTAATTCAGAGGACTTAATTCTAGAGGTCTGAAGGCATGTGACTGGCTCCTGGCTGCAGTGTTTATAATATGTATTGGGAGCTTGTCAAGGAAAAAGCCAGTCTTTGCAAGGATCTTCTTGTAGGATTTCCTATTTGATGCTTCTGTTGGGACCTGTACTCACATAGAACCAACTCCCCAAAGTCCCTCCTTTCACTGTCTCTGCTCCAATTTCCACAGCATATAGTTGCACTGAGGAGTAAGTGGCTGCAGCAGAATGGGAAAAACACATTTAAGGTGGCTCCCAAATGCATAAATGATGAATATTGCCTTCTTTATATTCTTGGCCTGGGATATTCACAATCTGCTGCCTTCCCTGGAGAGTCAGGAATGAGCTGGGGAGGCTGAGCTCTCCTCATCCCTGTCTTGTGGCTGAGGAGGTGCAGAATCTACCTGGCATCCATTATAGGAATAGTGTATGTTCTGTGGAAAGGAGCAATACCTGTGAAGTAACCTGAGTACTGCTGTCCTCCAGTGAAGGGTACCATTAGTTAAAATGCCAGATATTAACTAGGAACATTGCAAAATAGTGTTTGACTGCATGTTTAAATAGCACTTAGTTCTGTCAAAGTCATACCTGGAAAAGAAACCACAACAAAACATTGCAGAAGGCAGTACAACCACATGTCTCACGTGCCTTAAGAATTTGCTCAGGTTGCTTTAACTGAAGCATTGATTAACATTGATCAATACATCCAACAAGCTCCATAATTGCAAACCATTGACCTCATTCTTCATTCGCCTTTTGCATAAATTAGAGCTAGTCTTTCATATTCTTCATATTAAAAAATATATTCAAATATTTGCATAATTTTACTACGAGTATGGGAAAACAGTGCTGTTGCATTATCCTATGTGTCTCAACTGGGTGGATCTAAGAGATCCCACAGCACTGGGATCACAGTGGTTTTTTGTCAGACGTAGTGCTATGAGAGATGCATAATTCATTGTCCTTGTAGATAACATTACAGTGTGCTTGGAAGCTGCCAGACCACTTTCTTTTTGAATTATGAGATTGGTAAACATATACATTACAATTTAGTGGGTAAATTTGAAACTTTTGTAAAAAGTGTTTCAGTAAAATGCTGCTGTTGAGTGCTGGTATTTATCATTGAAAAGGCTAGGTTTTTTGTTTGTTTTTTTTTTTTACTTTTATAAGAGGGATTAGTCAGAAATTCTGCCAGGACCATGCAGTACATAATACTTAAGTAACTATGGTGCGGATGAGTTAGTCTCCATTACTTATGGAAACACTAAATTTGAGATAAAAATTTCAACAGAAATAAAATATTGATGCCATTATGCAATAATCTCTCTATACCAATACATTCTGCACCGTTCAAAGGTGTGTTGCTTTGTTATGATGCTTCAGTATATTATGGTCCATCAAGGTACAAGGATTTGGTATTTAAATTATAATGGATCTGTCTGTATTGCAAGGTATCTGTTGGTCCTGGATCCTGGAAATAAATGGTTGGGCTTGTCAGACTTGCTTGTGGAGACTGCAACACGGTTGGTGTTTTTATAGACATTAAAAGGGAAGAGCAGTTGTGAGGCACTGGGAGAAGTGCATAAAAGTACATAAGGAGGGTACAAAAGGACATAAAAGTAGAAAATCATTGTCTTACTACAAAGTACGTCACAAGGGAGAGGTATGATATGGGCTCAGAAACAGGTTTGTTTACAGGTTCAGTACAGAAAATACAGTTGACATCACAGGGATTTGCCCCATGAGAACGAGGAGAATTAGAGAGGTCTGGGGCACTGGGACATGTGGTGTGTGTCTCTGCTTACCTGTGTGCTCACCTTTTGTTTTATGTCAACAGTGCCAGAAAGGAGGAGAAGGAGCAGGGGGCTTTGCTTGCAGGAGGGAGTAAAAGTAATGAAAGATTTTCCTGGGTCATCCAAGAGACTGTGAATTTGTTGCGGTCCAGAAAGCTGTTGAAACTTACTGGACTGAAAACAAGACTGGAGAAAAGGGATATTTAAAAGGTGCTCTCCATTAATGAAGTATAGTAGCAGGGATGATAAAACCTTGTTTTCTGAAAGAATACAGGTAGTTCGACGCTAAAGATTTGACTGATTTTATTTTCTTGTTGTCCATGCTGGTATCTTCTTCTCTGGCGGTATTCAAAACCCACCTGGACATGTTCCAGTGCAACCTGCTCTAGGTGAACATGCTTTAGCAGGGAGTTTGGACTGGATGCTCTGCAGAACCCCTTTTCATTCCCTATCATTCTGTGATTCTGCTCAGCAATGTGCAGGAGACCTATGATCTAACTGTGTATGTAACTGTTTAACTCAGCAATGTAACTGTGACCCAAAAGTACTATTGTGTCTTTTTAAATGGAGGTTACTTAAAAAAGGTCTAAACATGCAAAAACGAAAAAAAAAAACCTTCTCAAGTAAAAGCAGTTGATAGTGGTGATGATAGTGGAAGGAAACAGCAGCCACATGCTTGATTTGTTTGCTCCTGGGTGAAGATGCCACCAGCAGCTGTGCATATGTGGAGGGTAGGGGGAACATTTCTCCACTGACTAACTGGGTCAGTGGATGGTTGAGCTTTGGGATGGTGGCAGTGTGGAAAAGGAGGCGTGAGAATTCATTGTGGAGCGGGAAACGATGGCTGCACTTGATGTTCACTGGGACAATGCCTTGTTTTCTGGTGAGGTAGCTGTTCTGTGTTTTGTCTGGTCTCTCTTTCTCCTGTTCCTCTGTGGTAATATGAATATTTGTCTGATCTGGACTTAGTACAAAGCAAAAGGTCCTGCCTATGGTGGTGGAGAGCCAGGTCCCCAGGTGTCCTGGATGAATGCCTTACATAGCAGAGGTAGAAGACCATTACAAGCATATAAAAGATTGTTTTATGGTGTTATGTATTTTCTTTCAGAGACTAAAACCGAAAGAATCTTCTTTTTTTAATGTTTAACCATTGTAGGGTCACAGTTGGATGCTTTTATCATCTTGCTGTGCTTTTATTCTGTCTTTACCCAATGGCTTTTTAAAAACATCTGAAGACTTCCAGACCCTTCGAAGACACACAGTGATAATAATTTTGTGTTTATTTGTCTGAGAAAAATGGAGCCATTTTTCTGGGCCCTAACTATTAAAAGGGCAAATGGGGCCACTTAAAATGCTAGCAACACTTGAAGTTGGTTGTGCTGTAGATTATATTGAACAGAAAGTTTAAGCATAGAGAAAATGACCAGTGTTTTTTTGTCTAAGAGTTTCACCTAGTTGTGCAATGGCTTCATTTCTTTGTTATCATCAGAGAAGGAAAAATGTGTCCACCAGGTAAAAGTGGAAGTTTCTTTTATTTCTGCTAGGAATCTCTCTGGTTATCTTGAGTCTCTTTTGAGTGAAAGATCAGGCTTGTCACCTCCTGGAAGTGACTGGGAAGTTCTGATGAATGCTGATGGAACACTGAATTAGGATGTGAAGCTGTGTTAATGAAGCCCTGACAACTCTGGACTGTGTGCTGTTCGCAGATGGGATCAGGACATTGCACAGCAGTATTCTGAAGTTGGGATTTTTGTTATTTTTCTTCATTTGATACAGCCAGACTTTGAGAATCATGACTGTCTGGGACAATGCTGTAATGCTTCCAGTGATATAATGCTTTATGGTTATATAACTCTATATAATGATACAACTCTATCTTGGAGTGTGACAGGGCTATAAAAAGTGTAGTAGTTGCAGAAATATGCAGTTATGCTTACTAATTCTTGCTAAGCCTATATCCTTTTTTTATCTTTAATAAGTGCAAGTGATTAAGTATATGTAACTAGTTGCACATGGTGACTTTTTTCCTTGATGGGGGTATCAATCCTAGTGGTGATAATAGAAGAAGTGGGTGGAGGGATTTGAACATAAAAATGAGGTTTCTACCTTTAGCATAAGCATAGTGTGCCTGTCAAATACATCACCTTTACAGTAATCCATAACCATTATTTAATAGGTCATAATTTGGTTTTCCTTCCCAGCCCACTTTTCCACTCCTGTAGTAACACAGGTATTGGTGCTATGGAGACCCACTTGTGCTTGTGCTGTTTCCTGTTGCTGTGATCTAGTTTCACACTCTAGTGCCTTCAGGCTCCAAGGAGGTCACTTCCATCTCTCCATTGTCCCCTAGGTCTAGAGCACAGCATCCAGAGATGGTTGAGAAAGGACTTTGCGGGGGATGATAAGAGGAGTGTCATTTCCCAGGACATCAGCGTGAAATGCAGACTACTCAAAGGAATGACACAAAGCTAGTCTCTTGGTGATGGAAACCATCGGTTTTGGATGGGCACAACTTGCTAGTAACCAGGCAGACCTTCTCAGGTTGCTTTGCTGCTGTTCCTGCAGAGCAAGCATCCCTGTTATTGTCTTCAGTGACATGCTGGTGGCACTTCCAGCAGACAATGCAAAGGCTGAACAGTCACAAAGAGGTAATTGTTTCCCTTAAGGATGACACCCTGAGGTCTTCTTGATGTCAATGGGCCACCTTTGATGAAGAAGAGGGAATTTCCATATCCAGAGATGTTTAATTTCCTTTACAGAAATGAAGTACTTTTCTGTATCTGATATTACTTTTTGAGGCCTTTGCGGGCTCCATCAGCAACGCACAGTGTGCATTAACTGTCTGTAAATTTCTAGAAGTTTAATGTGCAATGGAAAAGAAATCCCACTGAAATCAAATCTAAGCCTGTGAGAGATTGAATTAAAGTGGAAGCTGATCTTTAGAGCAGTGACTGTGTGTAGATAGATGCACTTTATATGTAGAAAACTGAACACTCACAAGCCATATATAAAATAATAAGGATAAATATAGCAGAGTTAGTGAATTTGAGAGTCTACTCTGTATATTATGGGTCATTACATTTCATTAAGTTACTCCTTTTCTGAACCCATGAGCTTGTGTGTAACTAAACTATCCCCTTGATACAAACATCTGGTATTGATTTAAAAGTCTGAAGAGACTGAGGATCCACTATATTCCTTCATATTTTTCTTGCTTTTTCATTATACTTTTGGCTTTAAAAAAGTGTCACATTTAAATTAACTGGCTTCAGCTTCTTGCAGTAGCATCTTCTTACGCATTTTTTCCCACAGTACTAAAAAAGTCACAATAAGGCACTTATTATGGCTTATATCAAGTCATAGTTCTACCTTCTTTTGATAAAGTAAATGAGTTGACCTCCTTTAATTCTCTGTCTAGGCTGAATTTGAACGTCTAGTGATGGCAGATAACACAGATATTTTAGCTGGACTTTAATCCAGTTTATTGGCAGCAGTAGGGGTGAAGCTGTGGTGGCATGGATTTCAGCCTCCCAGGTCCCAGACAGGTTTCTGCAGCTCTTAGTGTAGCCAAGTGGGTTCACAGCTAACTCCCCAATATTGCCCACTACTCATCCACTCCAAACTAGCTCTTACTGTTTTATATCCAAAGACTAGGTGACTTTGCCAAAGCAAACCATGTGCTGAAAGAGTTGTCTACAAGATCTCTGCATCCTTTTCAGAACTGTTCTTTGCTAGATATGTTTCCCTCTCCTGTACTGGAGATGCAATATGTATTCCTTTTGCCTAGATATCTGATTTCCATTTAAAACACATCTCAATGGCACATGCCCAGTTATCAAGCACATCATGCTTTGTGACTGGCCTCACTACTGTTTAACATTCCTCTAATATTCCTGTCATCTGGGCATTTTATCAGTCATTTTAGGACTTCAAAACCACAGAGGAAAGCACTAAATAGAAGGAGACCTGTCCGTTGGACTCCAGAAGGTTCTCCATAATAATTTTTTACTATTTTCCACTGCTCCTTTTTTTGATATCTGCCGAGTAGCAAGTTCTTCATCCATTTAACCTGTAATTTACTGAACTGCATGTGTCACACAGTGTCAGTTTGGTGAAGATTACTGTACAACAGGATTTGGCCAATACATTGACTCTTTGAGTGATTCAGAGGCAGCACCAATATGAAGTGATGTTATGTGATGATCACTTTGACTGTGTTGCTTTGGGAGCTGTTGGATGGAGGATCCTTGGCTGCAGGCAGGAGCAAACCAGGGGCAGCTGCTGAGTTGATCATCAAGTCAATGTAGCGTGTTGCTCCCCAGTTCAGCTTGAACAAGAGGTCAGTGACTGGTACCGGGAGCTGCCCTGGCTCATGCCTCTCTGCTGTACTTCATGCATATGCTGCAGCTCTGGCAAACCATTGTATTAGGCTTGCAGCTTCTTCTGTCAACGCGTTTGGCTGTCTTCCTGAGCCAAATTTATTCTTTTATCAAATAATGAAATTATCATTGTGGGGCATTTTACATCATTGCGTAATGACAGCCATTCATTATGTTCCTTTCCTTTTCTTTTTTATTAAATGTATTGAAATTCAGATCGGCTTTTCTCTCATTTTGCTTGGCACGGAGATCAATCTGAGCAACCTGTAATTAGTTGGGTCAACATATTTGCCCTTTCTGTGTATGGGTGCAGAAGGCCTTTTGGTCTTACTCTGGGAGATCTTTAAAATCTTCATTGTTACTGTAATAAATCTAGCCAGAGAAGGATCTTTCCATAAGTCTTTAGCTTGCCATGTCCATTCTCATAAGCCGTAATTTCTCATTCACATACTTACTCGTTCCCTCATTCCTTCCGTCTCTGTATACTTTATTGTACACTGCTTTTTCATTTTTATAAGCTTTTTGACCCAGAGCCTTTGACTGGTGTAGTCCTTTTTCCTTGACCGTTCAATAACACCGTTTTGCTATCTGACGAGCTCCTAAAAGCCAACTGACTGATATTTACAGTACTTAGTCTTTTTTTGTGGGTTTTTTTTCTTCCCCAAATTTGCACTTGTTTTTATATACTTATGGGAAATAAGTCGTTGGTGGCCCTGTGCGTATGTATAGAGTTTAGCTTTAGTTGCAGAAATGTGAAATTTAAGAGGCTGTGCACTGTGAATTTATGACTGTCAGAATTAAATTTAAAAATACTTTGTATATCAAATGTAGTGTAGTGGTATATAAATCCTAGCACTTGTCATCAGCAGATCTCAAAATTGCTTGCAAAGTAGGTCATTAGCATTATCTTCATTTCAGGGAGAAGAAACTGAAGCTCAGAGAGGTAAAGTGATATGCCCAAGATTACCCGTTGGTTCTTTATCTGTTTTAAGCTCCCCAGTAGTTGCAGTGGGTAGATGATAGCTGATAATACAACATTGAGCAAGAACAGAAGTCAGAAATGAAAATTATCCCAAGAGTGCAGTGCATTATCACAGTGGAACGCACAGAATTTCAAATCAAGAAATTAATCCTAATATTTTGAATTACATTTCAATAGACTCAGTGGTTCTTAAGTCTGTAAATAGTTTTACTGCATCATGGGAGTGATTGAGCTATGTTTCACTATTATTCTATTTATTCAGGAATCTCATTTATCCCTCTCTCTCTAACAAAGCAAACCCAGGATGATTAAGTTTTTCAAAGAGACAGTGAGCTCTTTCAGCCATAATTTACCTGCAATAAAGAGCGAACAGCCAGCCATTGTAATGATTTTACTGTCTGAATGTCTAGAAATAGTTGAGATTTGTAGATGCTAACATGGATCATCCTTTTGCATCAATAGTTATGAACTGAATCCCATACTGCATGATCCTGAGTGGTGCTAGCTCTTTACTTTTGTGGGTAAGTCATAGAGTATAAGCCTTATGAGGAATGGCTGAGAGAGCTGGGGTTGTTTAGCCTGGAGAAGAGGAGGCTGAGGGGAGACCTCATTGCTCTCTACAACTACCTAAAAGGAGGTTGTGGAGAGGAGGGAGCTGGGCTCTTCTCCCAAGTGACACGGGACAGGACAAGAGGGAATGGGCTCAAGCTCCACCAGGGGAGGTTTAGGCTGGACATTAGGAAAATATTTTTCATGGAAAGGGTCATTGGTCACTGGCAGAGGCTGCCCAAGGAGGTGGTTGATTCACCTTCCCTGGAGGTGCTTAAGGCACAGGTGGACGAGGTGCTGAGGGGCATGGTTTAGTGTTTGATGGGAATGGTTGGACTCGATGATCTGGTGGGTCTCTTCCAACTTGGTGATTCTGTGATTCTATGACTCTATGATTTAAGCATTCTGTATATTAACTATTTTGTGCTTCACAGTGAGAGGAGAAGAACAACTTTTCCATGTTCTGAAGGTGCTCCTTATACTTCTGCAGGCAGGAATCAACATGAGCATTGCTGTAATTACCCCCTATAGTTGTTTTTCGTACAGAATATAATTCTTAACCCAGGTGTTTTCACTGCAGTCTAATACATTGGATAGTTCCCTGAAACACTGATTTAAAAGCCATCATTATTTTTGAACCCTGACAAAAAGGTTAATTGCTACTCAGTAGAGCTACACTAATATTTTATTAGGGGGAAGTAGTCATCTCTAGATTTTTCAGAGCAAGTGCTCACAAGCTAGTGAGGCTCATTCACAAAGCTTTAAACTATACTTGAAGCAAGAAAGGGATAATATTAGGCTTGCCTGTGACAAACTGTGGGATAAAACACCAAGGTTAGAGCAACGAGGTGCTAGCGAGGGCCTTCAGCCTGCTTCTCTGAGATATGCTAGCTACATTGCAGACCTAAAGTCTTACAGAAATGAGCCAGGGGCTCCTGATGTGATAGGAGCCAACAGGAAAACACTGGTGAAATACCTCAAGGGAATTAAGATGTACACCTCTAAGAAGGTGATATGGCTGACAGCCCTGCTGGAATGCCTCTACACTGATGCACACAGCTTGGGCAACAAAGAGGAGGATTTGGAAGCCATCACGGTGCTAGAAAACTATGACCTAGTTGCAGCTACTAAAATGTGGTGGAAGGAATCCCGTGACTGGAGTGTGGCTGTTGATGGCTACAGGCAAGGAAGAAGGGATGGAGGTGTTGTCTTCCACATCAAAAAATGGATAAAGTGTGAAGAGCTGTCTCTGAAGAATGGCTATGAGCAGGTTGAAAGCTTATAGGTAGGAACTGGAAATCAAGGCAAGAGCGGGAACCCTGTGGGTGATGTCTACTTCAAGCCACCCAATCAAGGTAGCTCTTCTTACTCCCGCTACAGGCAGTATTGTGCTTGAAGGCTCTCATGCTGCTGGGGAGCTTCAACCACCACAACATCTACTGGAAAAATAGCACAATGAGCAGTAGGCCACCCAAGAGACTCCTGGAGTACATTACCTCTTAAGCCAGGTAATAGACAGCCTTACGGGACGACACGTGATACTGGAAGGAAGGCCAGTCATGAGACTCACATTTTTGGGTGGAGTCTACCTTACTCTCTGCCTGATTTGTGATCTGGAGAGGCATCAGAGGGATTTAAAGGTTTTGCCTCCAGATAGCCATGAGGTGATAGTGATTCTATCTATCACTTCCAATACCCTTTCTGCTTGGGGAAACCTCCTTTGCTGTACTTTCTTTGTATATCTTTTGCCCTCATCCTTTTTATATCTTCAACCTGGATGACATTTCTCCTTACCTAGAGAAGGCAGCAGAGAAGAGGATTGCATATTGCAGATGGATGAGAGTGAGTGTGTGTGCTGGATCTGTCTTCGGGGTGTATTAATGGGAAGGAGACTGGTAATGAGGAGAGCAGGGAGACTGATGATAAGAGCATTGTCCCTATGGCAATGCAAGAGTGCAAGATTGCAGAAGTTCTCAGAGCTGTTAGGGGAGTAGCTGCTACAGAGC
The DNA here is from genome assembly GCA_033459285.1 of Clamator glandarius. Taxonomy (NCBI): domain Eukaryota; kingdom Metazoa; phylum Chordata; class Aves; order Cuculiformes; family Cuculidae; genus Clamator; species Clamator glandarius. The sequence continues at coordinate 16,087 of JAUNZM010002503.1, read as the reverse complement.
TGTTCTCATCCCAGCTCTCTAATATAAAACACAGTGATTGAATCAGTGTCTGGGGAAGAAAGATATGTGGGCATAATACTATTCTTGCTGGAGCAGTAGCTGATGGACAGTCGCATGCTATAGCAAGTGAGAGGTTTCACATAAGATAGTTTGGAATTTCTGATGGTGGAGGGACAATAGGATCAAATTCTAAGACGGGTAAAGGTATATTACCTCTCTGCAAGGTATACTCCCTACATATGGGGTCATTGACAAGAGAGATGGAAAACTGTTTGCCACTTAGACGTCACATCATTTCTGTAGTGGTGTATGAATCTAGGGGATATCTAAGTGAGCATCTAGAACCATCTGGAAAGCTTTTTCACCTTTGAGGAGGTGTTCAGGTGCTCTGTCTGCTTTACTTGGCTACTGCTTACTTCCTTTCTGCACTCCTGCACTCCCTCAAGCACTATTTTTTTTCCTAAATTAATTTAGTATTTATTTTTTCCTCTTAAAAAAAACTTTGGCTCAGCCATTGTGTGAAGTATGCCCCCAAGTCATCCCTGTCTCAGTCAGCCCCACAGTCAGATGGCTGTAAAATTGGCAGGCCTAATTAGAGCACGAGACATGGAGAATATTTTATGGATGTAAACTACTTAATTGTGACTAAAACGCATGGATGAATAAGAAATCTGTATGCTTGGAAGGACAGCATTACAGCTGGGCCAAGGCAGAGAATAGTTTAGTTCATCTCTATCAGCATGCTTACCTTCTTGTCCTGTTTTCATAACTATATGGAGTTAAAACTGTGTCTTCAATTTCTTGAGAATGCAAAAATTTTAGTTTGAGTGATGGACGGGAATGCAGAAATATTTTGCTAGGCTTCTGTTTAAGATTGTTTAAGATCCTTGGATCGGATCATGAGAATAAATGCAGATCATGAAGTTTGTTTATTTTTAAAGCAAGGGTACAAATTCTGATTTTGACCATTAATCAGAAAGTAATTAAAGAGAACCACCGAAAATAATCCATTTATATTATTCCAGAATTTTCCATTTGAGGTAGTTAACATCTTCCTCTGAAACACCCAGTTTAACTTCTTGTAAGGAGAAGCTGCTGCTGGCTGGATCTGGTCTGTGATCTGATTATGTTGCCTTTATTCCTAAGACTTTGAGTGCAGTGGTGCAAGTTCAAGGTATTATTTTTCAAGTGGTGTTGTGGAAGAAAGACACAATCCAGCTGAACTGAAGACAGCATCAGAAGTGTTGCTTTCTCTCATAAGTAGTATTTTTTCCTTCTTGCACCTGCTATTTGTGCCACTCCCCTACTTTTTCCAGACTGAAAAGATCTGGGAGGACAGGTGATCACTAATACATGGATAAAATTATAATCCTTTTCAAGTCTTGTGTCTATAGAGGAAAAGAAAGGAGAGAATTTTTTGAAGAAACATTGACAGCAGAAGCAGCTATGTGAATTTTGCCTGATCTATTTAAACATACACATTGGTTTTAAATATAATTATGAACTTATCTAGTCTACAACAAGGTCAAGAAACAGCAAAATGTACCCTGTGCAGATTATTTCAGACGTGAGGCAGCCTGTATACATTTTCACCTTCCCACTCATACCTCAGCATCTTGCTGTTGCTATGTTTTTAATTCGCCTGGTTTGTAAATAGGAAACAAAAGAAGTTGCTCCTTTTTCACACTATTGCAGATGGATAGATTGGAGCAGGTAGAATAATGCTGGACTATGTGCTGAATTAGAAAAAATCATTTTAGCGTGTTATCTGCTTCCAGTGTGCAGAATCATGAGCTTCACAGGTCTGAAAGAAATGGGCAGAAAAAGCTCTAAATGAGGCTGGAAGAGTTTTTGCCAAAGGTCTGCTCTAGCACAAAGCAAAGCTTTGGTCTTGGTGGAGAAAGGACACAATGAAATGGTTTGCCCTGTGAAAAGAAGAGGTCAGACCAGATGAGCAGAGTGGTAACCCTGAATGCTAAAATGTGTCTTCTTTCTTTCACATGACATTTATGATCTCACCAAGGTGGAAAGGGAGTATCTGAAAAAGTCATAGTTCTTCCTTTTTTTTTATTTTTACAGCAAAAGAATTGCTGTTGTTTGCTATGTGTCTGACTCCTCCAGCTCCTTGTGGTACATCTTTCCCATCTTCCCTAGGCTGCCTGTATTTGTGGTTAATACAGAAGAGGTTTTTCTCATCAAAGATGATGACAAGGGATTTCTTACCTGTTTTGCTTTTTTTAAGAGGAGAGACATTTTTAAAAGCCATATTTTTGTGAGTGGGATCTCTCAGCCTGGTAAACACCCTGGGAAAGGATTTCTAGAGAGTACATGAAGCCATCTCCTATTATTGCCAACCTGCAATGACTCTTCTCCAAATCCTCATCTAATCACTGTACAGATCAATACTCTAAACCTCAGAATACAAGTAAACTTTGGATGATTAACCAGCAGCCATCAGAAACATCACGGAATCACAGAATGGTTGAGGTTAGGAGGGACTTCTGGAGGTCATTTTTTCCACACCCCCTGCTCGAGCAAGGCCCCCTATGGCCAGTTGCCCAGCACCACGTCTATATGGCTTTTGAATATCTTCAAGGAGGGAGACTCCATAACCTCTCCAACAGCCTGTGCCAGTACTCAGACATCATCACAGTAAAGATGTGTTTCCCAGTGTTTAGACAGAACCTTCTGTGCTTCATTTTGTACCCTTTGCATTTGGTCCTGTCACTATTCACCACTGAATGAGTCTGGCTCTGTCCTTTTTTCCATCCTCCCTCCAGATATTTATATACATTAAGAAGATCCAGCTACACAAGCCTTTTCTTCACTATGCTGAGCAATTACAGCTCTCTCAGCCTTTCCTCAGAGGGGAGATGCTCCAGTCCTTTAATTGTGGTCCTCTGTTGGATTCTCTCCAGTATGTTCATGTCTCTGTTGTACTGGGTAGCCCAGAACTGGACACAGTAGAGGGGAAGGATCACTTCCCTTGACCTGCTGGCTATACTTTGTCTAATGCAATCAAGAATTCCATTCACTTTCTTTGCAATATGGGCACATTGCTAGCTTACGGTCAGCCTGATCTACCAGGACCCCCAGGTCTTTTTCTGCCAATCCACTTTCCAGCCGCATGACCCCCAGCATGTATTGGCACATGGGGTTGTACACCCTGATGTACAGATCTTTGTACTTTTCCGTGTTGATCTTCATCAGGCTTCTGTCAGAGCTAGAGTAGCTGACAAAGCTGGGATGTGACAAATGAGGGTGCTTGGGACCGAATTCAGGAGTTTGACTGTGCTGGTTTGGCTTTGCTGAGAACCTTTCTGTCACTCTTATCAGCTCTGTGGAGCAGTGTGACACACTAAACCTTGGGGATAGCCCCAAATCCATGCTTGTGGACCACAGGGAAGTTCTTTCCAGGGGAAGAGGACACTGTGTGTGCATTTATGTGTAGGTACCTGCCCAGAGTGTGGAGGTGGGTGATTGCTTCCCAGAGGAAAACTTCTCTTTTTTTTTCCTGGTTCTTGCAGTGTGGTTGCAGAGTGCCAAAAGCAATTGGCTGGATGTATCAGAGCCTCTAGCAATTATGAGAAATGTCGGGCCAGAGCTGTCAGGATGCTGTTGCTGTGCTCACTTGCTCATTGAAATCACTGGCTAAGAAAGATAAAGAACAATTCTGACTTTTGTCTTCAACCTTTCTCCCTGCCACAGTTTTAAAGACAATTAGGAAAAAGAAAACCACAAGATTTTTTTCTAGAAATTAATAGTTCATACTCAGATCACTATAGTCTCCATTGACCTTGTTTTAAAACAGAAAGTGCATGTTCCTCATTGAATATCCCTGTAAGCTTGAGAAGCATGAAGCCATGAAGCATATCTGAAGTTGACATTTAAGGTTTAGATTTGAGAAGTTAATAAAATATTTCTATTTTTTACCTTTTCCTAATGCATTTTTTATGTGCATTTTTGAGGTCATATATAAATAGCCAGATACAAATATTTTGTACTGTGCTGGTGGTGTGTCATGATATTTAGATCTGTTCTGATTGCTAAATGATGAACAGCAGATTTACATTTGCATGAATGTGATATATACGTGGTAAATTGCAAAGCCAAACTGAAAGTTTCTTTTTTCTTGAAGTTTTATTGTCTTGCCTGCTCTCTGCCCTCCATTTTACCTATCGCAGGGCTTCCCTTAACTTTCCAAGTCCCTGACTCCTATCAGACAACAGGCATTGAAAAATAAATCTAGGTAACATAGAAATGTATTTCCTTTCATGTATTTTCAGCCAGTTTTCACCTACTCTGCATTCCAGTTAAATATAAGTAAAACCTTCTTCTGAACTTATTTCCTGTCCCTAACTTATTTGATATTTTATACACACCTGTGTAGTAAAACTTCAGGTTGTACCTGGCTAAACTGAATGTTGAGCATCTTCTTCAATGCTCTAGGAGAGGCATTTCCTTCCTGCAGATATCTGAATTTTCAATTTTCCTGCTTAAACCCCTGATGTTTTCTTTGCTACTGCTAATTTTCCATTGACGCACCTGTGCCAGCTGTCACATTTGGGCATTTTTCTAGCAGGAATGACCTGATGACCCGTACGAGAGTAGGTGCTGCTGTCAGTCACAAATTCTGATTGCTCCTTCCTGAACGCTGCAGAAAAAGTTACTCAGGGCAGCCCAGTGTGTGAGTCTCAAGCTACTGTTAAGGCAGCTGTTTATCATTAGTTTAACAGATAAATGCGTTTTGTAATGTTATTTAAAATGTAGTGCTTAATCTATCTGTAAGGTATAATGATCTTCTATTTTTATTTGGAGCACTGCTGCTGATGCAGCCCCGATTTTTTTGTTTGTTTGTTCTTTTTAAATTATTTTTTTAAAATGAAAGTTTTAGTTTTGTTCCTGAAGTCTAGTGGGGCAAGAAATAGTAAAGATTTAAGGATCAGACTTTTGGGGCCGCTCCAGTAGCTCTGAATCAGCAGCAGCCATTCTGTAGCTGGGAAAGATTTTACTTCAGCAGGATTTAAAGACTTGGGAAGCTTTTGCATTAACTTCTATGGCTTAAAATTAGATTTCAGCAGCATAGTAACTTCCCAGAAAGCTGAAATCACAGTATGATCCCTCTAACATAATGTCTCCAAAGGCAGAAGAAAGAACAAGCCTAAGCATCTTGATTTTACTTAGATTTACTAATGGTTGCCTTGAAGCAGTGGTATTTTCTCTCTTTTGTGGTTTTTTTAAGCCTGGAGCCTGAAGCCGTTTTGTGCAGCAATTTAGGAAAACTATTCAAGTCTGAGACTCAATATCAGTGAACACGAAGGAGATTTACTAGCGATTAATGAGGTCTGAGTACTTCTGACATGATTTCCTTCTCTTTCTGCAGGTTGGACAAAGTTTGCTCGGTTGACACGGGCCCTAACAAACAGCCGGAGTGTCCTGCAGCAGCTAACGCCGATGAACAAGGCTGAGGTGGTGCACAAACACTCACGGTTAGCCGAAGTAAGTGGGACAGACACCAGCCTGATCCCTTTGTAAGGCAGGAGGAAAGAGGTCCCCCTCATTCCCATTAATAGATAATATTTTTAGAGGAAAATATTTCCTAACTCTGATTTTTTTGAGCCTCTCCTCTGCCCATCCTAAAGCAGCACTATGTGCTAAGCCCATGTTTCTGGGGCAGATTGTGCTCGCTCAGTCATGAAAATAGTCTCCATACGTTGCTGTTACTTACTTGACCCTATTTCTGTGCATACAATTCTCAGTTTGCTGGTGTTTTCTTAACTTGGGGTGCACAATGTGCTCCTTTCCGTGCTGCCTCACATCAACATGGAACCAGACTTGATGTCCTTGAGGTCTGTGGGTGGTTACTTACTGTCATAGAATCATAGAATCGCCAGGTTGGAAAAGACCCACCGGATCATCAAGTCCAACCATTCCTATCGATCGTTAAACCATGCCCATCAGCACCTCATCCACTCCTCCCATAAACACCTCCAGGGATGGTGACTCAACCACCTCCCTGCACAGCCTCTGCCAGTGCCCAATGACCCTTTCTGTGAAAAATTTTTTCCTAATGTTCAGCCTAAACCTCCCTTGGAGGAGCTTGAGGCCATTCCCTCTTGTCCTGTCCCCTGTCACTTGGGAGAGGAGGCCAGCTCTCTCCTCTCCGCAGCTTCCCTTTAGGTAGTTGTAGAGAGCAATGAGGTCTTGGGCATATGGGATTGTTTGAGAAACCTCCTCTTTGGAAGAATCCCTGTCTGGGTCCCTGAGGTTGTATATGCATGTGAGGTTGACTACATCTATATCTTAATTTCAACTTTCTTGCAGTGTCATTCCTGCAATATTTTGCTCATCATTTTTTTGATTCAGATCTGATGAAATGAACTTTTTGGTAGGTTGCAAATATCTCCTTAACGGTGCAGATGGTGCAACAAGTAAATGTCTTCAGGTTAACTGATGAAAGAGAGGTACAGCTTTCATCTTGATATCCTCTGGCAATGAACAATACACAGGTCAAAAATATAGGGCTGTTTTACCACAATGGTGCTAAGCACAAAGTACTCAGCATAAAAGCCCAAACTCTCCAGTACTCTGGGAAATCAAATTTTATTTAACTTATTGCAACAAGAGAGTGACAAATGATTAGTAGTTATCGACAACGAGTTAACAAAAACAGCTTTAAAGGCAATGCGCCTAATCATTACTGCAAGGGAATAAATATAGTAATTAAGAAAGATATATTGCCAGTTGTCCTATTGTCATCATCCAGATTTGCAGTTGCCGTGGGAGCCTCTTTTGCAGCAAAGATTTGGAGAATCTATCTTGGACAGCTGGGGGATCCTATGCAGTCCATCCTCTCATAGGTGCTGTCTCCACTCCAGAGATTGCAGTAAAAGGGTCCAGCCTTTACATCTTTGAAAAAAAAACCAAACAACTTAACATTATTCTAAAAATGCAGAGTTTCTGGCCCAGTTGCTCCCTGCCCCCTATTCCCGGAGCATGGTCAAGGTCTCAGTAAAGTAGATAAGGGAGCAGCTGGATATCTCATATCTTTAAACTAAGGGGCTGTTGATATGCAGCACTCCTGCACAGCTGGTCTCTTTTTACACAGTGATCATGCTCATGCTGATTGGTCAGCCAGTGTATTGATGGTGGTCTTATCATCCTGTATATGCTAGAGAAGCTACAATTACAGTAACCTAATTACAATTACACAGCCTAATTCTACTGATGATGCAGGCTATGATACATTTACTCACATTCTCTGTATTTAAAAGAGCAGAGTAAAAATCCACTGATAATAGCAATGTGAGAATCATAGAATCACCAGGTTGGAAGAGACCCACCGAATCATCGAGTCCAACCGTCCCTATCAAACACTAAACCATGTCCCTCAGCACCTCGTCCACCCGTCCCTTAAACACCTCCAGGGAAGGTGACTCAACCACCTCCTTGGGCAGCCTCTACCAGTGCCCAATGACTCTTTCTGTGAAAAATTTCCTCCTAATGTCCAGTCTAAACCTCCCCTGGTGGAGCTTGAGGCCATTCCCTCTTCTCCTGTCCCCTGTCACTTGGGAGAAGAGGCCAGCTCCCCGTTCTCTACAGCCTCCTTTCAGGTAGTTATAGAGAGCAATGAGGTCTCCCCTCAGCCTCCTCTTCTCCAGGCTGAACAACCACAGCTCTCTCAACCGTTCCTCATAAAGTTACAGATTAAACAGTACACATAGCAATGCATATTGCACTGTCCATGGGTTGCCTATATTGTTTTAGGCCCTGTCAGTTCAAGAGGCTGCTGCAAATAACAGCCCTAAGCTTGTCCTGGGTTCCGTTTTAAGAACTGGTAGGAACTTTAAATGGTTTCTATCAGAATAGAAACCCACAATATTCATGTGTTGGCAGTGTGATGTCTCCCCTTGACTTATCCCATACCAATAGTCTGGATGACTTCTGAGTTATGTTCATATCTTGCATTTCTGGTTCATGACATTTCAGTGTCCTGTAGATCCAGTTATGTCCATTATTGGTTTATTCTAGAAAAGGGAAGGTATAGTAACAGAAGATATAGTAACAATATATATAGTAACAAGAGAAGATATAGCGACAGTATTCAAATATGTTTAAAGCAATTGCAAAGAATGAGGGAGGAAATTTATCACCAGATCCACAAAAGCTAGAGAAAAAGTAATCAAATTACATCACAGCAAGGAAGATTTAGGTCAAACAGTAAGAAAAGCTAAGGTAAGGGAGAAGGTTTTTCCTGAAATAGGTTGCTGGGAGAGTATGTACTCTTGCAAGTCATTTAGAGCTGCAAAATGCTTTGTAGGCATTGTGTCAGGAATGCAGATTTGTCAGGAATGAGTAGAGGTATAACATTGCTGTGCAGTCCCCATTTTCCATACTTCTGTGCCTGAGGAGGAACGTTATTATCACAGCTCATCCCTTGCAGAATGTACTGCCCACTTTTATCAGGCTTAACAGTTATCAGCCATTTACATTAGTTGTATGCAAGAATAATTCAGAGAGTCTGATGAATGCAGCTGACTAACAAGATATTGTGTATTCTTTAGTGGTTTAAAATTAAAAATTCATGCAGCATGAAAGAAATAATCATTATAGTTCAGTGGTCTCCACAGCCACTTGCCGCCCACTCACTGTGTCAAACTCTGCATGATATTATGTTAAGAATAATAATTATGCTTTTACAGTGCCATGGGAACTCCTAACCACTCCACCATAGGAAGCATATACCAAGCATATGTTCATCACATTCAGCTTGAGCCCTGAGTAGCTTATTATTCCAGCTATAGCGAGCCTGTTTCCAGCTCCTGTCCTAGTGAAGAAGGCAGGGAAAACATAGGTCTCGATAAGCCAAGGGAAGAAGTCACTGTCCTGATTTACCATGGCAGTAAAGTGTTGACCACAGATGATTCCAAAGAGATAACTGGAGATAACAACCAGATTATGAGTCAAAGACAGAATGGTGTGGTAAGTGCAGGGGACAGTTTTGGCACTGGAAGAAGTTCCATATATTTGCATAAAGTCTGCTGTGAAAAACCGACAATTGGTCATTGCTTTTATTCCAAGGAAGGACTCGTGGATCCATCAGTGTTCAGTGTGACACAGTGGCCAGCTGAACCTTGCCCATTGAGTGGTTATAGGAGTCCTGTTAGTGGTTCTTGTCCTGGTCACTGGAGAAGGGACACCTGGAGGTTGATATTTTTATGGGTCTTTCCAGGGGATTGGCATCTCTGAAGTTCTCTGATGAGCGCTATTGGGATCACACCACTCAGTGTGCGTTCCTGTTTAGCTGGAGCTCCACACACAGCTTTGTGTTACACCAAAGCTGGTGTGATATGAGGCTGTTGGCAGAAGGAGCAGCCATGGTCTCCTGGAGGTCTCTGCTATGCTCTCAATGCTGCCTGGATAGTGAGTCTAGTGATTTTCTGGCAATAGGATGAATTTGTACAACTCAGTTGACTCCGGAGAAAACAAATGGCTAACTAATGTAACAATAAATTAGTTTTTCATCATATCAGCTTAACTGACTTTCCTTACAGGTCATGATTGCTAAATTTGACCTTAGGGAAGATGTAACAAGCTGGCAGAAGCAAGTTTTGATCCAGTCAGCTTGCAGCCTGATACTGGGCCACGTTAGACACATTGGCAAGCCACATCCTCCAACATAGAGTAAGAGAGGCTACAGTTGTCCCCTGGTGATTTCTGAAGAACAGATTTTCAGTAGAGCCAGGCTTCTGTGCTCAGTAACAGCTTCCACATCTTAAAAATAAGACTGTAAAGAATTATTGGAGAATCTATATCTGTGGTACTTGAGTTCATATTCTTAGTTGTTGTGCTGTTTACTCCTCTTCATCGAGAAAGCATGCTGTGTTTGATCATTTTTTTACACACATGGGACTGCTATTTGCAGTCCAGCTGCCCCTGCAAATACAGTGCATCAGCTCCACTATGGGGCAGGTGCAGGGCTGGAATGAGTTGCTGGAATTATTTATTCTATCCCATGCGGATTTGAGGTCTCCAAATGCAAAAGGTGTTATTAGTTCCAAAATAGACAGGAATCACTTAGTTGTCAGCACAATGTATTGCTGTGTTGGGCATTACTTTGTGCTTTTATTTCTTGTGTAAGACTGAGATAAGAGGTAATTAGATTAGTTGGGAGGAATAATCTGAAATGAATTGGGCTTGGTTCCTTTGCAATATTTCCAGTTCCACATTTTATGAAAGTACACATGCAGGAGATTATAGTCATACGCAAAAAAAAGAAAATTACAAGAAATAAAAGAGAACCCATTAGTGTTACTGAGCTTATAAAAGCAACAACTTTTTGAAGAAAATGAGAAGACAGCATGATATTGCCAGGATTGTTAGGGCAGAAAGTGTGCCCACAATGCTTCATTTTAGAAAGAGATCAGCCAGCAAGGCTGAAGTCTGTTTTACCTTTGATAGGGTATTGTTCTGGCTATACGGTGGTTTAAAAAAGAGGTCAAGCATGAAAGATTAGTCTTGTAACACTTCCAAATATGAAGGAGTACTCATGTTCATAACTGCAGAGCATGGCTGGTGTGGCACACAGTCTGTTTGTGGAGCCTTTCTGTCCTTGCTATTGGCATTGTTTCCCCTCAGTGCATCCACAAAACCCTCCCTTTTTTGAAGAATATCCTTAGATGCCATGCTGCTCCTATTCATTGAGTCATAGTTGCCACCATATATTCCTAATAAAACAGATAATTTAGAAACTGCAGGTTGACTTGCAGCGTCCAGTGGACACAGTACTGTCTTGGTGTTTTTCCTTACAGAAATCCATAAGAGCTCTTTTTGAATCATACTAATTACAAACAGTAACATTTTCTTTTCTGTCTTTTACAGGTTCTCCAGCTGGGATCTGATATTCTTCCTCAGTACAAGCAAGAAGCTCCAAAGACTCCACCACACATTATACTACACTATTGTGCTTTTAAGACTACTTGGGACTGGGTCATCTTAATTCTGACCTTCTACACAGCAATTATGGTTCCATATAATGTCTCCTTCAAGACAAAACAGAACAACATTGCCTGGCTTGTGCTGGACAGTGTCGTGGATGTTATTTTTCTGGTTGACATTGTTTTGAACTTTCACACGACATTTGTTGGCCCTGGTGGAGAGGTTATTTCTGATCCCAAACTCATAAGGATGAACTATCTGAAAACGTGGTTTGTGATTGATCTTTTGTCCTGTTTACCATATGACATCATTAATGCCTTTGAGAATGTGGATGAGGTAAGTGATTGCAGTCCACCTTAAAAAGGTTGTTTTAATTAAGGATTAACGTAGAATCATGCTTCCAGGCATCTGTCAGCAATAAAAGGTGATTGAAGCTCTTTACAAATATGCAGAGATGACCTTAAGCTGCTGGGCTTTACCTACGTGGCATTCCTGTATTGGAGAAAAAGTATCTTATGATTTCATAGAATCATAGAATCACCAGGTTGGAAGAGACCCACCGGATCATTGAGTCCAACCATTCCTATCAAACACTAAACCATGTCCCTCAGCAACTCGTCCACCCGTGCCTTAAACACCTCCAGGGAAGGTGACTCAACCACCTCCTTGGGCAGCCTGTTCCAGGGCCCAATGACTCTTTCTGCGAAAAATTTTTTCCTAATGTTCAGCCTGAACCTCCCTTGGTGGAGCTTGAAGCTATTTCCTCTTGTCCTGTCCCGTGTCACTTGGGAGAAGAGGCCAGCTCCCTCCTCTCCACAACCTCCCTTCAGGTAGTTGTAGAGAGCAATGAGGTCTCCCCTCAGCCTCCTCTGCTCCAGACTGAACAACCCCAGCTCTCTCAGCCGCTCTTCATAAGATTTGTTCTCCAGCCCCTTTACCAGCTTTGTTGCTCTTCTCTGGACTCGCTCCAGAGCCTCAACATCCTTCTTGTGGTGAGGGGCCCAGAACTGAACACAGGATTCGAGGAGCGGTCTCACCAGTGCCATGTGTGGGTGTGTACGATAATGGATGTGGGTTTTTGAATCGCTTGTCATCCCAAAGCATTGTTGCACATCCATATCAAAATGGGCTGGATCAGTTGGGATGTCCCCCTGCCACAGCTGTCCTTTTCAGCTCAGCCCCAGTGATTGCCTTTAAGCAGTCCTAATCCATTGCAGGCCAGACTGATATGGCTTGACGTAAATAATCACAACTGTATTTGCTCTGGTTGAAGCTGGTGGCAAATTTGCCACTGACACATATGAAAGTGAAGAGAAGGGTTTGGATGAACATTTTAAAAATCCTGCCCTAGGATTACTTTCTGAACCATGCTGTAATTTTCTTTTGTTTTATGATGTCTTTTAAAATGTGTGATTGAGAGGGAGATTTATCTCAATTTTTTTGAAACAGTTCCTAAATTATTGCTGGAATTTTAGAAACTGTTTGAAGAGAGAAAACGTAAATATCTTAAATGGACACTGAATTAAATCTTTTCAACTGCTAAATGTATTAACATTTATGAAATTGAGCTTGCAGCCTAAGATAATAGAGAAAACAAGCAATAACTATGATAAATAATGCACGCACAAATCAGTGTAGAGAAAGTCATTATTAAAATGCAACTATAATGGCATTAAGACTTGTTTTAATTTTTCTCTAGAGCCTTTTACCTTTAGGGCCATAAAGAGATGAAAAAGCCTCTGTTCATTTTTTAACATTTTACAGGGGTTTTTTTTGGACAACATTGATTTTTTTTTTTTTAAATTTCAATTTCTGCAGTTGTAGATCCTCACTATACAAAATCTACGTTCTTATTTTTTAACACAGACTTTGTTGCAGATTTTGTAGAGGTCCTTTAAAATTCCGTCCCTGTCTCTGTGCTGAGTAGCATCTTTTGACATTGTTCCATTTTATTTATAGCAAATATGACAGAAGTGATAATACTTGCAGCTTAAATTCAAGATCATATGAGAGCTGCCTGTCTGGGAGCAGGTTGTACAGTCAGGCTATAGAAGGAGGTGGCATTATCAAGGTTGTAAATATAATGCAGCTTTTAAAGATAACAGTATTTTAGACTAAGGGGAACTTGATGTTTTTTAAAAAATGCAGCGTTATCTCCAGATTTGTGTGCTTTAATACGTAAAGCAAACAGAAAAATTCTGTGCCTAAGCAGTACAGATTTAAATGATGAGCTTATCCTCTTTCTCTAACATATAGATGGGAAATAAACCTTCTGCAATATTTGTGGCAGTAAAGACAAACATTGGCATAGTACATTGTAATTGAGGCACATGTAAATTTGCAAACTTTAACCAAAATCTAATAACAATAACAAGGTAAGATAAAATGCAGTGATCCTAGAACTGCTAGCATTTACTTTCAGATGAATGGAATATCAGCTCCTTTTTAATAAGAAAACCACTAGCAACATTTCTTTCTCATAAAATGGTGTGTTATAGCCCTGGAGCCTCCAGCATTGGAATATTAACTGCTTATGTACTTGATTTCAAACCCATTCAACTCCTTTTTTCCCTATGCCCAAAAAGAATTGAAATGATTTTGAAAACAGGTATATAAACAGTCAGTCCTTACTCCCCAGGTCTACATTTTCCCTTGTGAAACCCCTACCCGAGGCAACCATGACTGCAAATCAAAGTTACTTTGTTGTTGAGTGAACATAGAGCCTCAGTAGAAGGATATGATGGAAAGGATTATGACACAGGAATTGAGAATTGGGGGGGATTAAGATGATTTGAGGCAGAATTAGAGGTGTAGGTTGCCATGCCTGGAGTTACAGAGCCAGGCTGTTGCAGAGGGATTTGGATGTATGACAAGGAGGAGGGAAAAGTAAGATAATGAGAGAGAGAGAGAAATACCTTACACAGCACAGAGTGATCTAAATTGATGTGATGGATGAGGAATTAAGTGGATAAGTGGTTTTGAAAACAAGGTAAAATAGGGTGGAGGAAAATGAGCTAAGATAGAGGAAAGTGGAATCCTTAGTGGTATACATACTTTATTTAAGAAAATTGGTAGAATGATAGCCCTAGAAATCAAAAAAATGCATGACATCTTTTCTAAGAAGGAAACATTACTTGCACTGAAATATGTTCTGGCTAAACCAAAGGCATACAGAAGACCTTTCTTATATAGAAGTGTGAGAAGGAGCACTGCAAAACATAGTGAGGTATTCAGCCAGTTTTCAAGGTATAAGCCGGAATGAAGGATGTGTGCTCAGAGTCTCTGAAACTAGGCTGATTATTTTTTAAAGTAAATGAAATCTGAAGCTTCAGAGTTAGTCCAAAATCACATGTCTGTCTGCCTGTCCGTCTCTCTGTGTCTTCTTTTAAATTAAAAAGATTAAAAAAAAATTGGAATAGTGGGGGGATATGGTGCTTGGATCCAAAGAATTTAGTCACTTCAAGTTCCTAATATTATTCCACTGTGAAATATTTAGTGACTGGAAGTTGTCTGGAGTTACATGTCACTTATAGTGATTATAATTTTTTCCCCGAGTAATTAGGTGTATGTAACATTTTTTTCCCTTGGTGTATGCACCATTATTTGTATTTCTAAAATCATTACTTCCTATTTTTGAAGCTGGAGAATTACATTACCTTGAGTATTAGCCTTTATATGTGTTCTGCATACTAGAGAGAGATAAATATCCAGCCAGTCAGTCGGAGCTACCAAAAGGTTGTTTATAGCATGAGTAACCATCACAAGTCACAGTTATCAGAGTCACACTGTGCTGAAATTATCAGTCGATAGATTTTGTGTGCCCGGGGGTGCCGATCCCATTGGTTCTTCAGATATGATCAAATCGTGCTACAACTCCCTTTAGGATGAAATGCTTAAATTTATATCCCGGGGAAGGCAGGATGTTGTGGAGGTGCTTGGTTCTTGCCATGCCATTGGGAGAGTACCTGGAGCTGGAAGGACCTCAGGCACCCACACTCACTTGTAGGCATGCTGGCACAGTGCTGCTGAAGACTGTGTTTTGAGTCTTTGAGTCTTGTAAATAAGTATATAGAACAAATTTACCAAGACAAGCTTTTGGCCAAATTGATTTTTTTTTTTTTTCTGGGAATCTTCACTGAAATTCATGAATTTCTGAGTTTGTAATAGAAGAAACCTAGAAGCTTGGTCTCATCTCTGCCAGAAACATGGCCCTAAAATGGCATAGGACATATTGTGACGAGTGGGACCAGAGGTCAAGATGGTCCACACAGATAGCCAAATAGGTGATTCTGAAATGAGTTGCATAAAAGATTATCCTCTCTGCAAAAATTAGTTTTCATGGCCCAATGGCTGGAAGCAAAAGCAGGAAAATTTAAAAGACTTAAAACTTTAAAGCTCTATGTCTGTATTTTAATAATGTAAGAAGACTACATGACCCAGTGGCCTTCAAAATTTAGTGATGCGCAGGTCATATTAAAGCATGGGATCTGTGACTATAATCTTCTTTCAATTCCTCTTATCAGTTTCAGCAGTGGCAGAAACTTCTTTGCATCACTGCAATTAATAGCAACTAAAATAGCAATGTCTGTAAATCAGAATCAAATAAAAGCTGATACAACTAGTTTAGCCATACTCAGATCTATCGTGCTTTACTGCAAGCTTTCCCTTTCTGGGAGATATTTGAAGAAGGGTTTATGGACCCTAGTCTGAGTGATATATGCAAGGTGAAAATAAATCAATGTTTCAAGAACGTGGCTTTGGCTCTGAAAGAAAGCTATGGCTAGCTACCTTTCTTAAAAGTAGGTGACTCACGTGGAGAAAATAATTCCCAGAACTGAATCCCTGCTGCAGCCAAGTGTTAAACTATGATGAAAACTGAGCAACATAAACCTGAGGCCTGGCATTTTCCCCTTTGTTATGCAGCTGGGAGGCAATTAACTATGATGAATACTGTCATCCTGCTGTAGTGTGCAGAAAACCACAATATAATAATACAGCGGCTTGGTTATGATGTCCAAATGTAAATGTATCCACCTGAGGCGTATATTATGTAGATGGTCAACCATATTCACCCCTGTTGCTTATTTGCCCCTACTACCCCTATTGTCCATAGCTGCAGAATTGCACTGTATCTCTTTAGCTTTTATTC